>CAXIUP010000255.1:0-88000 GCA_964035015.1 Corallium rubrum | reverse complement strand
AAATGCAACAAATCGCAACAAATCATAATCGCAACAAATCGCAACAAATCGCAACAAATCGCAACAAATCGCATAAAATCGCAACAAATCACAACAAATCGCAACAAATCACAACAAATCGCAACAAATCGCAACAAATCGTATTCGCAACAAAATGCAACAAATCGCAACAAATCCCAACAAATCGCAACAAATCGCAACAAATCGCAACAAATCACAACAAATCGCAACAAATCACAACAAATCGCAACAAATCGCAACAAATCACAACAAATCGCAACAAATCGCAACAAATCATAATCGCAACAAATCACAACAAATCGCAACAAATCACAACAAATCGCAACAAATCACAACAAATCGCAACAAATCACAACAAATCGCAACAAATCACAACAAATCGCAACAAATCGCAACAAATCATAATCGCAACAAATCGCAACAAATCGTAACAAATCGCAATCGCAACAAATCACAACCAATCGCAACAAATCGCAACAAATCGCAACAAATCACAACAAATCGCAACAAATCACAACAAATCGCAACAAATCGCAACAAATCACAACAAATCCCAACAAATCCCAACAAATCGCAACAAATCATAATCGCAATAAATCGCAGCAAATCGCAACAAATCACAACAAATCGCAGCAAATCGCAACAAATCGCAACAAATCACAACAAATCGCAACAAATCACAACAAATCGCAACAAATCGCAACAAATCACAACAAATCGCAACAAATCGCAACAAATCATAATCGCAACAAATCGCAACTAATCGCAACAAATCACAACAAATCACAACAAATCACAACAAATCGCAACAAATCGCAACAAATCACAACAAATCGCAACAAATCATAATCGCAACAAATCGCAACAAATCGCAACAAATCGCAACAAATCGCATAAAATCGCAACAAATCACAACAAATCGCAACAAATCACAACAAATCGCAACAAATCGCAACAAATCGTATTCGCAACAAAATGCAACAAATCGCAACAAATCCCAACAAATCGCAACAAATCACAACAAATCGCAACAAACCACAACAAATCGCAACAAATCGCAACAAATCAAAACAAATCGCAACAAATCGCAACAAATCATAATCGCAACAAATCGCAACAAATCGCAACAAATCACAACAAATCGCAACAAATCACAACAAATCGCAACAAATCACAACAAATCGCAACAAATCGCAACAAATCATAATCGCAACAAATCGCAACAAATGGCAACAAATCGCAACAAATCGCAACAAATCACAACAAATCGCAACAAATCACAACAAATCGCAACAAATCGTAATCGCAACAAATCGCATCAAATCGCAACAAATCACAACAAATCGCAACAAATCACAACAAATCGCAACAAATCGCAACAAATCGCAACAAATCACAACAAATCGCAACAAATCACAACAAATCGCAACAAATCACAACAAATCGCAACAAATCGCAACAAATCACAACAAATCGCAACAAATCGCAACAAATCACAACAAATCGCAACAAATCGCAACAAATCACAACAAATCGCAACAAATCGCAACAAATCACAACAAATCGCAACAAATCACAACAAATCGCAACAAATCACAACAAATCGCAACAAATCGCAACAAATCACAACAAATCGCAACAAATCACAACAAATCGCAACAAATCACAACAAATCGCAACAAATCGCAACAAATCGCAACAAATCACAACAAATCGCAACAAATCGCAACAAATCGCAACAAATCATAATCGCAACAAATCGCAACAAATCGTAACAAATCGCAATCGCAACAAATCACAACCAATCGCAACAAATCGCAACAAATCGCAACAAATCGCAACAAATCACAACAAATCGCAACAAATCGTATTCGCAACAAATCGCAACAAATCGCAACAAATCGCAACAAATCCCAACAAATCGCAACAAATCGCAATAAATCACAACAAATCCCAACAAATCCCAACAAATCGCAACAAATCATAATCGCAACAAATCGCAACAAATCGCAACAAATCACAACAAATCGCAGCAAATCGCAACAAATCACAGCAAATCGCAACAAATCGCATGCAACAAATCGTATTCGCAACAAATCCCAACAAATCGCAACAAATCACAACAAATCACAACAAATCGCAACAAATCGCAACAAATCACAACAAATCGCAACAAATCGCAACAAATCATAATCGCAACAAATCACAACAAATCGCAACAAATCACAACAAATCGCAACAAATCACAACAAATCACAACAAATCGCAACAAATCACAACAAATCGCAACAAATCACAACAAATCGCAACAAATCACAACAAATCGCAACAAATCGCAACAAATCATAATCGCAACAAATCACAACAAATCGCAACAAATCACAACAAATCGCAACAAATCGCAACAAATCACAACAAATCGCAACAAATCGCAACAAATCACAACAAATCGCAACAAATCACAACAAATCGCAACAAATCACAACAAATCGCAACAAATCGCAACAAATCATAATCGCAACAAATCACAACAAATCGCAACAAATAGATAGATTCTTTATTTACCCACGGTGAACTTATCAGGATTTACATATATGGTACACTTAACTAATTACAAAATTTTACAAACTAACAAATTACAAATGGTTCTACATAGAAATAATTATAAAAAATAAGAAATAAAAAATACCTGCTTTCCATAAGTGCCGTGCAATAGTATAATTTATTAAAATTCAATCATTTAAAAAAGAAAAAAACCTACTGCAGCCCGATTTAAACTCGCTTAGGTTGTTTGCTTTGCGTAGCTCAGTAGGAAGGCTATTCCAAAGCATCGCACCGTTATAGCCAAAGCTATTCTTTAGGTAATTAGTCCGTGGCTTTGGAACAGCTAGTTTGCCTTCGGTGTCTCTCAATGAATAGTTCGTGACGCTGCTACGGTCTATGAACATGGGACGCAAATAATCGGGGGCGAGCCCATTTAGTGATTTATAGACCATTACAGCTTTTTCAAACTTGCGCTGGGTATCGAGTTTTCTCCAGCCAAGCTTCTCTAGTAAAGAATCAGCAGCAGTGTCATAGCTAGAAGATGTTAACACTCTCGCTGCACGATTTTGCAATTTTTGAAGCTTATCAGCATAGGTTTTGTTACAATTATCCCAAACGACACAACAATAATTAAAATGCGGTTGCACTAACGAATTGAAAATATACTGCAGAGTCGTAAATGGAACAAAAGGCCTTACACGTTTTATAGCTCCAACGCTTGATGCAATCTTTTTGATTAGCTTATTGATATGTATATTCCAAGACAGATTTTCATCAATAAGTACGCCTAGGGACTTTGTATGCGAAACCTGATTAACAGGGACCCCATCAATTTCCAGAGATGGTAACGGGTTCAACGTACGTAGTCTTTGCCTAGAACCGATTAACATGAATTCTGTCTTGGATTGGTTTAGGGTAAGCTTGTTTGCGATAAGCCACTCATTAACGTTAGCAAGGTCTTGATTCAGATTCTGATTAATATCACGAACGTTATTACTTGCCAACGTCAAATGAGTGTCATCTGCATACATACGTGCATGGGAGTGTTTGAGACAATTAGGCAAGTCATTTATATAAATCAAAAATAGTAATGGCCCTAAGATAGTCCCCTGCGGGATACCACAGGACAGTGAGCGGTTCGGTGATAAAAAACCGTTCACGAAGCATTTTTGGTTACGATCACTTAGGTAAGATCTAAACCATTCACTTCCTATACCATATGCATTCAATTTCGATAAAAGAATTGCATGATCTACGGTGTCAAACGCTTTTTTAAGGTCTAAGAAAACTACTGCGTTTACGTCGCCGTGATCGATGTTGTACGCCCAATCGTTTGTGGCTTCGAGAAGAGCAGTGACTGTGGAATGTAAGCTTCGGAATCCTGACTGACTAGTTGAAAGCAATTTGTTATCCGTAAGAAAAATATTAACTTGATCGTAAATAATCCTCTCAAAAACTTTGGCCACAATAGGAATAATAGAGATGGGACGATAGTTATTGAGATCCTCACGTTTCCCTTGTTTAAATAATGGTATAACCTTTGAACATTTCCAATCGTCAGGGAATATACCCGTGATAATGGAACGATCAAAAATTATACTTAGGGAATCTGAAATCAAATCAGGACATTCACGAAGAAGCCTAGCTGAAATTTTATCCAAACCAGTTGCTTTAGATTTACTAAGTTTGGATAGAAGAGAAAAGACCATAGACGAACTTGTTGTCTTCAGTTGAAAACTAGCTCCACTTTCGTTACATGAAAGGTAATCTAAATGAGAACGACTGTTTTCGTTACAAGGTATTTTGTCGGCAAGTTTTGGCCCAATATCAGCGAAATGATCATTAAACGCATCGGATAATTTTTGAGAGCTGCTTATAGAACAGCCGTTCAATTCAATTTCCTTTACGTGCGAGCTATGTTGTTTTCTTGAAGTTAGTTCGTTAATTATATTCCAAGTCTTTTTCGAATTGCTTTTATTTTCGTGAAAGGCGTTCGTGTAATACATTTCTTTGGCATGTTTGATTTCGGTATTTACATTATTACGAGTTCTCTTAAAAGCGTGCCAATCAGATGGATCATTAGAGCTAATCGCTTTTATCTTCAGAATATCTCGATAATGCATGCATTGTTTTAAATAAGGCGTAATCCAGGGCGATTTAGTAGCCCTAATACGCTTTGTACACAGAGGGGCATGCCTTTCAACAACACTATTAAATGTATTTTTCCAAGCATGCCACATATCATTTGGGTTATCATGTGCCTTAATTTCATCCCAATTCTGCAGCCGGATATCGTTTCTGAAACGTGCAGAATTAAAATGCTTAAACTTTCTATAGGTCACAGTAGAGTGGCCCTTAGTAAATAAGCCAGTTGAAAGTTTACGAAAAGCATAGATTAGGCTATGATCACTGATGCTGATATGAGAGACACCAGAGCAAACAATCCTATCAGGCGAATTAGTAAATATCAAGTCAATTAATGTTGAGGATGACTTGGTTATGCGAGTTGGTTCGCTTATTAACTGTTGTAAGCCAAAAAGATCAGTGATGCTAGTCAAGATGGTTGAATTATGTTCCAAAACGGGTGACCCGAGATTACAGTTCAGGTCACCCATTAAGTAATATTCAACATTTTCCGAATCGAGTCTACCTACTAGGGTTTCAAAATAGTTAAATTTGTCGACGGGTGAATCTGGAGGTCTATACCAAGTTGTAACGAGAAAAGGCTTGGATCTAGGTTTACGAATTTCGATACATAAATTTTCTAATTGATCAAATGACATATCAAAACGTGGTAGAAAATTGATATTGCATCGAACATAAAAACATACACCACCCCCAAATCTGCCATTGACGCTTCTGTCGCGTCGTACAATTTCATAACCAGATATATGAACCTCGTTGTCATTTATAGTAGAATCAAGCCTTGTCTCGTTAATTGCCAAAACATCGATTGAATGATCAACAAGCAAAACTCTAAGCTCGTCGATATGCTTTATTAGACTGGTAACATTAAGTGATGCTAGCTTGAAGCCCCGCATAATAGGTATTGTTGGGGCTGACTGATTGGTAGAACTGTTTGGTTGATTATCGGAGCCTATAACAGATTCACCCGGTAAGGCATTATGTCAATTTAAAATATTATTAGCAAATTCTCTAAAATTGTCTTGAAGAATTAAGACAATTTTAGAGAATTTGCTAATAATATTTTACAAATAGCAACAAATCGCAACAAATCGCAACAAATCACAACAAATCGCAACAAATCACAACAAATCGCAACAAATCACAACAAATCGCAACAAATCGCAACAAATCACAACAAATCGCAACAAATCGCAACAAATCGCAACAAATCACAACAAATCGCAACAAATCACAACAAATCGCAACAAATCACAACAAATCGCAACAAATCGCAACAAATCGCAACAAATCGCAACAAATCACAACAAATCGCAACAAATCGCAACAAATCACAACAAATCGCAACAAATCGCAACAAATCACAACAAATCGCAACAAATCGCAACAAATCGCAACAAATCATAATCGCAACAAATCACAACAAATCGCAACAAATCACAACAAATCGCAACAAATCGCAACAAATCGCAACAAATCACAACAAATCGCAACAAATCACAACAAATCGCAACAAATCGCAACAAATCGCAACAAATCACAACAAATCGCAACAAATCGCAACAAATCGCAACAAATCGCAACAAATCATAATCGCAACAAATCGCAACAAATCGTAACAAATCGCAATCGCAACAAATCACAACAAATCGCAACAAATCGCAACAAATCGCAACAAATCGCAACAAATCGCAACAAATCGCATCGCAACAAATCGCAACAAATCGCAACAAATCGCAACAAATCACAACAAATCGCAACAAATCGCAACAAATCACAACAAATCGCAACAAATCACAACAAATCGCAACAAATCATAATCGCAACAAATCGCAACAAATCGCAACAAATCACAACAAATCGCAACAAATCGCAACAAATCACAACAAATATCGCAACAAATCACAACAAATCGCAACAAATCGCAACAAATCACAACAAATCGCAACAAATCGCAACAAATCACAACAAATCGCAACAAATCGCAACAAATCATAATCGCAACAAATCACAACAAATCGCAACAAATCACAACAAATCGCAACAAATCGCAACAAATCGCAACAAATCGCAACAAATCACAACAAATCGCAACAAATCACAACAAATCGCAACAAATCACAACAAATCGCAACAAATCGCAACAAATCATAATCGCAACAAATCACAACAAATCGCAACAAATCACAACAAATCGCAACAAATCGCAACAAATCGCAACAAATCGCAACAAATCGCAACAAATCACAACAAATCGCAACAAATCACAACAAATCGCAACAAATCGCAACAAATCGCAACAAATCATAATCGCAACAAATCGCAACAAATCGCAACAAACCATAATCGCAACAAATCACAACAAATCGCAACAAATCGCAACAAATCGCAACAAATCACAACAAATCGCAACAAATCACAACAAATCGCAACAAATCACAACAAATCGCAACAAATCACAACAAATCGCAACAAATCGCAACAAATCATAATCGCAACAAATCACAACAAATCGCAACAAATCACAACAAATCGCAACAAATCGCAACAAATCGCAACAAATCGCAACAAATCGCAACAAATCACAACAAATCGCAACAAATCACAACAAATCGCAACAAATCACAACAAATCGCAACAAATCGCAACAAATCAAAATCGCAACAAATCACAACAAATCGCAACAAATCACAACAAATCGCAACAAATCGCAACAAATCGCAACAAATCACAACATATCGCAACAAATCACAACAAATCGCAACAAATCACAACAAATCACAACAAATCGCAACAAATCACAACAAATCGCAACAAATCGCAACAAATCATAATCGCAACAAATCGCAACAAATCGCAACAAATCACAACAAATCGCAATCGCAACAAATCACAACAAATCGCAACAAATCGCAACAAATCGCAACAAATCACAACAAATCGCAACAAATCACAACAAATCGCAACAAATCGCAACAAATCACAGCAAATCGCAACAAATCGCAACAAATCGCCACAAATCATAATCGCAACAAATCGCAACAAATCACAACAAATCACAACAAATCACAACAAATCGCAACAAATCACAACAAATCGCAACAAATCACAACAAATCGCAACAAATCACAACAAATCGCAACAAATCGCAACAAATCGCAACAAATCACAACAAATCGCAACAAATCGCAACAAATCACAACAAATCGCAACAAATCATAATCGCAACAAATCGCAACAAATCGCAACAAATCGCAACAAATCGCAACAAATCGCAACAAATCACAACAAATCGCAACAAATCACAACAAATCGCAACAAATCGCAACAAATCGCAACAAATCAACAAATCGCAACAAATCGCAACAAATCACAACAAATCGCAACAAATCACAACAAATCGCAACAAATCACAACAAATCGCAACAAATCGCAACAAATCACAACAAATCGCAACAAATCGCAACAAATCATAATCGCAACAAATCGCAACAAATCGCAACAAATCGCAACAAATCACAACAAATCGCAACAAATCACAACAAATCGCAACAAATCACAACAAATCGCAACAAATCGCAACAAATCATAATCGCAACAAATCGCAACAAATCGCAACAAATCGCAACAAATCGCAACAAATCACAACAAATCGCAACAAATCACAACAAATCGCAACAAAAATCGCAACAAATCGCAACAAATCGCAACAAATCACAACAAATCGCAACAAATCACAACAAATCGCAACAAATCGCAACAAATCACAACAAATCGCAACAAATCGCAACAAATCATAATCGCAACAAATGACAACAAATCGCAACAAATCACAACAAATCGCAACAAATCGCAACAAATCACAACAAATCGCAACAAATCACAACAAATCGCAACAAATCACAACAAATCGCAACAAATCGCAACAAATCATAATCGCAACAAATCGCAACAAATCGCAACAAACCATAATCGCGACAAATCACAACCAATCGCAACAAATCGCAACAAATCGCAACAAATCACAACAAATCGCAACAAATCGCAACAAATCACAACAAATCGCAACAAATCACAACAAATCGCAACAAATCGCAACAAATCATAATCGCAACAAATCGCAACAAATCGTAACAAATCGTAACAAATCGCAATCGCAACAAATCACAACCAATCGCAACAAATCGCAACAAATCGCAACAAATCACAACAAATCGCAACAAATCACAACAAATCGCAACAAATCGCAACAAATCACAACAAATCCCAAGAAATCCCAACAAATCGCAACAAATCATAATCGCAATAAATCGCAACAAATCGCAACAAATCACAACAAATCACAACAAATCGCAACAAATCACAACAAATCGCAACAAATCACAACAAATCGCAACAAATCACAACAAATCGCAACAAATCGCAACAAATCGCAACAAATCACAACAAATCGCAACAAATCGCAACAAATCACAACAAATCGCAACAAATCATAATCGCAACAAATCGCAACAAATCGCAACAAATCGCAACAAATCGCAACAAATCGCAACAAATCACAACAAATCGCAACAAATCACAACAAATCGCAACAAATCGCAACAAATCGTATTCGCAACAAATCGCAACAAATCGCAACAAATCCCAACAAATCGCAACAAATCGCAACAAATCACAACAAATCGCAACAAATCACAACAAATCGCAACAAATCGCAACAAATCACAACAAATCGCAACAAATCGCAACAAATCATAATCGCAACAAATCGCAACAAATCGCAACAAATCGCAACAAATCACAACAAATCGCAACAAATCACAACAAATCGCAACAAATCACAACAAATCGCAACAAATCGCAACAAACAAATCGCAACAAATATCAACAAATCGCAACAAATCGCAACAAATCGCAACAAATCACAACAAATCGCAACAAATCACAACAAATCGCAACAAATCACAACAAATCGCAACAAATCGCAACAAATCACAACAAATCGCAACAAATCACAACAAATCGCAACAAATCGCAACAAATCACAACAAATCGCAACAAATCGCAACAAATTATAATCGCAACAAATCACAACAAATCGCAACAAATCGCAACAAATCGCAACAAATCGCAACAAATCACAACAAATCGCAACAAATCACAACAAATCGCAACAAATCACAACAAATCGCAACAAATCGCAACAAATCATAATCGCAACAAATCGCAACAAATCGTAACAAATCGCAATCGCAACAAATCACAACCAATCGCAACAAATCGCAACAAATCGCAACAAATCACAACAAATCGCAACAAATCGCAACAAATCACAACAAATCGCAACAAATCACAACAAATCGCAACAAATCGCAACAAATCAAATCGCAACAAATCGCAACAAATCACAACAAATCGCAACAAATCGCAATCGCAACAAATCACAACAAATCGCAACAAATCGCAACAAATCGCAACAAATCACAACAAATCGCAACAAATCACAACAAATCGCAACAAATCGCAACAAATCACAACAAATCGCAACAAATCGCAACAAATCAACAAATCATAATCGCAACAAATCGCAACAAATCGCAACAAATCACAACAAATCGCAACAAATCGCAACAAATCGCAACAAATCACAACAAATCACAACAAATCGCAACAAATCGCAACAAATCACAACAAATCGCAACAAATCGCAACAAATCATAATCGCAACAAATCGCAACAAATCGCAACAAAATCAATAATCGCAACAAATCACAACAAATCGCAACAAATCGCAACAAATCGCAACAAATCACAACAAATCGCAACAAATCACAACAAATCGCAACAAATCACAACAAATCGCAACAAATCGCAACAAATCATAATCGCAACAAATCGCAACAAATCGTAACAAATCGTAACAAATCGCAATCGCAACAAATCACAACCAATCGCAACAAATCGCAACAAATCGCAACAAATCACAACAAATCGCAACAAATCACAACAAATCGCAACAAATCGCAACAAATCACAACAAATCGCAACAAATCGCAACAAATCGCAACAAATCATAATCGCAACAAATCACAACAAATCGCAACAAATCACAACAAATCACAACAAATCGCAACAAATCACAACAAATCGCAACAAATCACAACAAATCGCAACAAATCACAACAAATCGCAACAAATCGCAACAAATCGCAACAAATCACAACAAATCGCAACAAATCGCAACAAATCACAACAAATCGCAACAAATCATAATCGCAACAAATCGCAACAAATCGCAACAAATCGCAACAAATCGCAACAAATCGCAACAAATCACAACAAATCGCAACAAATCGCAACAAATCGCAACAAATCGCAACAAATCATAATCGCAACAAATCGCAACAAATCGCAACAAATCGCAACAAATCGCAACAAATCGCAACAAATCGCAACAAATCACAACAAATCGCAACAAATCACAACAAATCACAACAAATCGCAACAAATCACAACAAATCGCAACAAATCGCAACAAATCATAATCGCAACAAATCGCAACAAATCGCAACAAATCGCAACAAATCACAACAAATCGCAACAAATCACAACAAATCGCAACAAATCACAACAAATCGCAACAAATCGCAACAAATCATAATCGCAACAAATCGCAACAAATCGCAACAAATCGCAACAAATCGCAACAAATCACAACAAATCGCAACAAATCACAACAAATCGCAACAAATCGTAATCGCAACAAATCGCAACAAATCGCAACAAATCACAACAAATCGCAACAAATCACAACAAATCGCAACAAATCGCAACAAATCACAACAAATCGCAACAAATCGCAACAAATCATAATCGCAACAAATCACAACAAATCGCAACAAATCACAACAAATCGCAACAAATCACAACAAATCGCAACAAATCACAACAAATCGCAACAAATCACAACAAATCGCAACAAATCGCAACAAATCATAATCGCAACAAATCGCAACAAATCGCAACAAATCGCAATCGCAACAAATCACAACAAATCGCAACAAATCGCAACAAATCGCAACAAATCACAACAAATCGCAACAAATCGCAACAAATCACAACAAATCGCAACAAATCACAACAAATCGCAACAAATCGCAACAAATCATAATCGCAACAAATCGCAACAAATCGTAACAAATCCTAACAAATCGCAATCGCAACAAATCACAACAAATCGCAACAAATCGCAACAAATCACAACAAATCGCAACAAATCACAACAAATCGCAACAAATCGCAACAAATCACAACAAATCCCAACAAATCCCAACAAATCGCAACAAATCATAATCGCAACAAATCGCAACAAATCGCAACAAATCACAACAAATCGCAACAAATCACAACAAATCGCAACAAATCACAACAAATCGCAACAAATCACAACAAATCGCAACAAATCGCAACAAATCACAACAAATCGCAACAAATCGCAACAAATCATAATCGCAACAAATCGCAACAAATCGCAACAAATCGCAACAAATCACAACAAATCGCAACAAATCACAACAAATCGCAACAAATCGCAACAAATCGCAACAAATCACAACAAATCGCAACAAATCACAACAAATCGCAACAAATCACAACAAATCGCAACAAATCGCAACAAATCGCAACAAATCACAACAAATCGCAACAAATCGCAACAAATCACACAACAAATCGCAACAAATCGCAACAAATCACAACAAATCGCAACAAATCATAATCGCAACAAATCGCAACAAATCGCAACAAATCGCAACAAATCGCAACAAATCACAACAAATCGCAACAAATCACAACAAATCGCAACAAATCATAATCGCAACAAATCACAACAAATCGCAACAAATCACAACAAATCGCAACAAATCGCAACAAATCACAACAAATCGCAACAAATCGCAACAAATCACAACAAAACAAATCGCAACAAATCGCAACAAATCGCAACAAATCACAACAAATCGCAACAAGTCACAACAAATCGCAACAAATCGCAACAAATCACAACAAATCGCAACAAATCGCAACAAATCATAATCGCAACAAATCACAACAAATCGCAACAAATCACAACAAATCGCAACAAATCGCAACAAATCGCAACAAATCACAACAAATCGCAACAAATCATAATCGCAACAAATCGCAACAAATCGCAACAAATCGCAACAAATCACAACAAATCGCAACAAATCACAACAAATCGCAACAAATCACAACAAATCGCAACAAATCAAAATCGCAACAAATCACAACAAATCGCAACAAATCACAACAAATCGCAACAAATCGCAACAAATCACAACAAATCGCAACAAATCGCAACAAATCACAACAAATCGCAACAAATCGCAACAAATCGCAACAAATCGCAACAAATCATAAACGCAACAAATCGCAACAAATCACAACAAATCGCAACAAATCACAACAAATCGCAACAAATCGCAACAAATCACAACAAATCGCAACAAATCACAACAAATGGCAACAAATGGCAACAAATCGCAACACAAGTCGCAACAAATGGCAACAAATCGCAACAAATCACAACAAATCGCAACAAATCGCAACAAATCGCAACAAATCGCAACAAATCGCAACAAATCACAACAAATCGCAACAAATCACAACAAATCGCAACAAATCGCAACAAATCACAACAAATCATAATCGCAACAAATCGCAACAAATCACAACAAATCGCAACAAATCGCAACAAATCACAACAAATCGCAACAAATCGCAACAAATCGCAACAAATCACAACAAATCGCAACAAATCGCAACAAATCATAATCGCAACAAATCACAACAAATCGCAACAAATCACAACAAATCGCAACAAATCGCAACAAATCACAACAAATCGCAACAAATCGCAACAAATCATAATCGCAACAAATCACAACAAATCGCAACAAATCACAACAAATCGCAACAAATCGCAACAAATCACAACAAATCGCAACAAATCACAACAAATCGCAACAAATCACAACAAATCGCAACAAATCGCAACAAATCACAACAAATCGCAACAAATCGCAACAAATCACAACAAATCGCAACAAATCGCAACAAATCATAATCGCAACAAATCGCAACAAATCGTAACAAATCGCAATCGCAACAAATCACAACAAATCGCAACAAATCGCAACAAATCGCAACAAATCACAACAAATCGCAACAAATCGCAACAAATCGCAACAAATCACAACAAATCGCAACAAATCACAACAAATCGCAACAAATCGCAACAAATCATACTCGCAACAAATCCTAACAAATCGCAATCGCAACAAATCACAACCAATCGCAACAAATCACAACAAATCGCAACAAATCGCAACAAATCGCAACAAATCGCAACAAATCACAACAAATCGCAACAAATCGCAACAAATCACAACAAATCGCAACAAATCGCAACAAATCAAACAAATCGCAACAAATCGCAACAAATCACAACAAATCACAACAAATCACAACAAATCGCAACAAATCGCAACAAATCATAATCGCAACAAATCACAACAAATCGCAACAAATAATCGCAACAAATCATAATCGCAACAAATCGCAACAAATCACAACAAATCGCAACAAATCGCAACAAATCACAACAAATCGCAACAAATCGCAACAAATCATAATCGCAACAAATCGCAACAAATCGTAACAAATCGCAATCGCAACAAATCACAACCAATCGCAACAAATCGCAACAAATCGCAACAAATCACAACAAATCGCAACAAATCGCAACAAATCACAACAAATCGCAACAAATCACAACAAATCGCAACAAATCGTAACAAATCGCAATCGCAACAAATCACAACCAATCCCAACAAATCACAACAAATCGCAACAAATCACAACAAATCGCAACAAATCGCAACAAATCACAACAAATCACAACAAATCGCAACAAATCACAACAAATCGCAACAAATCACAACAAATCGCAACAAATCACAACAAATCGCAACAAATCATAATCGCAACAAATCACAACAAATCGCAACAAATCACAACAAATCGCAACAAATCGCAACAAATCGCAACAAATCGCAACAAATCGCAACAAATCGCAACAAACCATAATCGCAACAAATCGCAACAAATCGCAACAAATCACAACAAATCGCAACAAATCACAACAAATCGCAACAAATCGCAACAAATCACAACAAATCGCAACAAATCGCAACAAATCATAATCGCAACAAATCACAACAAATCGCAAAAAAATCACAACAAATCGCAACAAATCGCAACAAATCACAACAAATCGCAACAAATCGCAACAAATCACAACAAATCGCAACAAATCACAACAAATCGCAACAAATCACAACAAATCGCAACAAATCATAATCGCAACAAATCACAACAAATCGCAACAAATCACAACAAATCGCAACAAATCGCAACAAATCACAACAAATCGCAACAAATCGCAACAAATCACAACAAACCATAATCGCAACAAATCGCAACAAATCGCAACAAATCACAACAAATCGCAACAAATCACAACAAATCGCAACAAATCGCAACAAATCACAACAAATCGCAACAAATCGCAACAAATCAAAATCGCAACAAATCACAACAAATCGCAACAAATCACAACAAATCGCAACAAATCGCAACAAATCGCAACAAATCACAACAAATCGCAACAAATCATAATCGCAACAAATCGCAACAAATCGCAACAAATCGCAACAAATCACAACAAATCGCAACAAATCACAACAAATCGCAACAAATCACAACAAATCGCAACAAATCATAATCGCAACAAATCACAACAAATCGCAACAAATCACAACAAATCACAACAAATCGCAACAAATCACAACAAATCGCAACAAATCGCAACAAATCACAACAAATCGCAACAAATCGCAACAAATCGCAACAAATCGCAACAAATCATAATCGCAACAAATCGCAACAAATCACAACAAATCGCAACAAATCACAACAAATCGCAACAAATCGCAACAAATCACAACAAATCGCAACAAATCACAACAAATCGCAACAAATCGCAACAAATCGCAACAAATCGCAACAAATCGCAACAAATCGCAACAAATCACAACAAATCGCAACAAATCGTAATCGCAACAAATCGCAACAAATCGCAACAAATCGCAACAAATCACAACAAATCGCAACAAATCACAACAAATCGCAACAAATCGCAACAAATCACAACAAACCAAATCGCAACAAATCGCAACAAATCGCAACAAATCGCAACAAATCGCAACAAATCACAACAAATCGCAACAAATCGCAACAAATCGCAACAAATCACAACAAATCGCAACAAATCGCAACAAATCATAATCGCAACAAATCACAACAAATCGCAACAAATCACAACAAATCGCAACAAATCGCAACAAGTCACAACAAATCGCAACAAATCGCCACAAATCATAATCACAACAAATCACAACAAATCGCAACAAATCGCAACAAATCGCAACAAATCGCAACAAATCACAACAAATCGCAACAAATCACAACAAATCGCAACAAATCACAACAAATCGCAACAAATCGCAACAAATCACAACAAATCGCAACAAATCGCAACAAATCACAACAAATCGCAACAAATCACAACAAATCGCAACAAATCGCAACAAATCACAACAAATCGCAACAAATCGCAACAAATCATAATCGCAACAAATCGCAACAAATCGTAACAAATCGCAATCGCAACAAATCACAACCAATCGCAACAAATCGCAACAAATCGCAACAAATCACAACAAATCGCAACAAATCGCAACAAATCGCAACAAATCACAACAAATCGCAACAAATCACAACAAATCGCAACAAATCGCAACAAATCATACTCGCAACAAATCCAACAAATCGAAATCGCAACAAATCACAACAAATCGCAACAAATCGCAACAAATCGCAACAAATCACAACAAATCGCAACAAATCGCAACAAATCACAACAAATCGCAACAAATCGCAACAAATCACAACAAATCGCAACAAATCGCAACAAATCACAACAAATCGCAACAAATCGCAACAAATCACAACAAATCACAACAAATCACAACAAATCGCAACAAATCGCAACAAATCATAATCGCAACAAATCGCAACAAATCGCAACAAATCATAATCGCAACAAATCACAACAAATCGCAACAAATCGCAACAAATCACAACAAATCGCAACAAATCGCAACAAATCACAACAAATCGCAACAAATCGCAACAAATCATAATCGCAACAAATCGCAACAAATCGTAACTAATCGCAATCGCAACAAATCACAACAAATCGCAACAAATCGCAACAAATCGCAACAAATCACAACAAATCGCAACAAATCGCAACAAATCACAACAAATCGCAACAAATCACAACAAATCGCAACAAATCGCAACAAATCGCAACAAATCGCAACAAATCACAACAAATCGCAACAAATCACAATCGCAACAAATCACAACAAATCGCAACAAATCGCAACAAATCACAACAAATCGCAACAAATCGCAACAAATCACAACAAATCGCAACAAATCACAACAAATCGCAACAAATCACAACAAATCGCAACAAATCGCAACAAATCGCAACAAATCACAACAAATCGCAACAAATCGCAACAAATCGCAACAAATCATAATCGCAACAAATCGCAACAAATCGTAACAAATCGCAATCGCAACAAATCACAACAAATCGCAACAAATCGCAACAAATCGCAACAAATCACAACAAATCGCAACAAATCACAACAAATCGCAACAAATCGTAATCGCAACAAATCGCAACAAATCGCAACAAATCGCAACAAATCGCAACAAATCGCAACAAATCGCAACAAATCACAACAAATCGCAACAAATCGCAACAAATCACAACAAATCGCAACAAATCGCAACAAATCATAATCGCAACAAATCACAACAAATCGCAACAAATCGCAACAAATCACAACAAATCGCAACAAATCGCAACAAATCACAACAAATCGCAACAAATCGCAACAAATCATCATCGCAACAAATCACAACAAATCGCAACAAATCACAACAAATCGCAACAAATCGCAAGAAATCGCAACAAATCATAATCGCAACAAATCACAACAAATCGCAACAAATCACAACAAATCACAACAAATCGCAACAAATCACAACAAATCGCAACAAATCGCAACAAATCACAACAACAAAACCATAATCGCAACAAATCGCAACAAATCGCAACAAATCACAACAAATCGCAACAAATCACAACAAATCGCAACAAATCGCAACAAATCACAACAAATCGCAACAAATCGCAACAAATCATAATCGCAACAAATCACAACAAATCGCAACAAATCACAACAAATCGCAACAAATCGCAACAAATCGCAACAAATCACAACAAATCGCAACAAATCATAATCGCAACAAATCGCAACAAATCGCAACAAATCGCAACAAATCACAACAAATCGCAACAAATCACAACAAATCGCAACAAATCACAACAAATCGCAACAAATCATAATCGCAACAAATCACAACAAATCGCAACAAATCACAACAAATCGCAACAAATCGCAACAAATCACAACATGTCGCAACAAATCGCAACAAATCACAACAAATCGCAACAAATCGCAACAAATCACAACAAACCATAATCGCAACAAATCGCAACAAATCGCAACAAATCACAACAAATCACAACAAATCGCAACAAATCACAACAAATCGCAACAAATCGCAACAAATCACAACAAATCGCAACAAATCGCAACAAGTCATAATCGCAACAAATCACAACAAATCGCAACAAATCACAACAAATCGCAACAAATCGCAACAAATCGCAACAAATCACAACAAATCGCAACAAATCATAATCGCAACAAATCGCAACAAATCGCAACAAATCGCAACAAATCACAACAAATCGCAACAAATCACAACAAATCGCAACAAATCACAACAAATCGCAACAAATCAAAATCGCAACAAATCACAACAAATCGCAACAAATCACAACAAATCGCAACAAATCGCAACAAATCACAACAAATCGCAACAAATCGCAACAAATCACAACAAATCGCAACAAATCGCAACAAATCGCAACAAAATCAAACAAATCGCAACAAATCGCAACAAATCGCAACAAATCACAACAAATCGCAACAAATCACAACAAATCGCAACAAATCGCAACAAATCACAACAAATCGCAACAAATCGCAACAAATCATAATCGCAACAAATCACAACAAATCGCAACAAATCACAACAAATCGCAACAAATCGCAACAAATCGCAACAAATCACAACAAATCGCAACAAATCATAATCGCAACAAATCACAACAAATCGCAACAAATCGCAACAAATCACAACAAATCGCAACAAATCACAACAAATCGCAACAAATCACAACAAATCGCAACAAATCATAATCGCAACAAATCACAACAAATCGCAACAAATCACAACAAATCGCAACAAATCGCAACAAATCACAACAAATCGCAACAAATCGCAACAAATCACAACAAATCGCAACAAATCGCAACAAATCGCAACAAATAGCAACAAATCATAATCGCGACAAATCGCAACAAATCACAACAAATCGCAACAAATCACAACAAATCGCAACAAATCGCAACAAATCACAACAAATCGCAACAAATCACAACAAATCGCAACAAATCACAACAAATCGCAACAAATCATAATCGCAACAAATCGCAACAAATCACAACAAATCGCAACAAATCGCAACAAATGGCAACAAATCGCAACAAATCACAACAAATCCCAACAAATGGTAATCGCAACAAATCGCAACATATCACAACAAATCGCAACAAGTCACAACAAATCGCAACAAATCACAACAAATCGCAACAAATCGCAACAAATCGCAACAAACCATAATCGCAACAAATCGCAACAAATCACAACAAATCGCAACAAATCGCAACAAATCGCAACAAATCACAACAAATCGCAACAAATCGCAACAAATCATAATCGCAACAAATCACAACAAATCGCAACAAATCACAACAAATCGCAACAAATCGCAACAAATCACAACAAATCGCAACAAATCATAATCGCAACAAATCACAACAAATCGCAACAAATCGCAACAAATCACAACAAATCGCAACAAATCACAACAAATCGCAACAAATCACAACAAATCGCAACAAATCACAACAAATCGCAACAAATCGCAACAAATCACAACAAATCGCAACAAATCGCAACAAATCACAACAAATCGCAACAAATCGCAACAAATCATAATCGCAACAAATCGCAACAAATCGCAACAAATTATAATCGCAACAAATCACAACAAATCGCAACAAATCGCAACAAATCGCAACAAATCGCAACAAATCGCAACAAATCGCAACAAATCGCAACAAATCACAACAAATCGCAACAAATCACAACAAATCGCAACAAATCGCAACAAATCATAATCGCAACAAATCGCAACAAATCGCAATCGCAACAAATCACAACAAATCGCAACAAATCGCAACAAATCGCAACAAATCACAACAAATCGCAACAAATCGCAACAAATCACAACAAATCGCAACAAATCGCAACAAATCACAACAAATCGCAACAAATCGCAACAAATCACAACAAATCGCAACAAATCGCAACAAATCGCAACAAATCACAACAAATCACAACAAATCACAACAAATCGCAACAAATCGCAACAAATCATAATCGCAACAAATCGCAACAAATCGCAACAAATCGCAATCGCAACAAATCACAACAAATCGCAACAAATCGCAACAAATCACAACAAATCGCAACAAATCACAACAAATCGCAACAAATCGCAACAAATCGCAACAAATCGCAACAAATCGCAACAAATCACAACAAATCGCAACAAATCACAACAAATCGCAACAAATCGCAACAAATCATAATCGCAACAAATCACAACAAATCGCAACAAATCACAACAAATCGCAACAAATCACAACAAATCGCAACAAATCGCAACAAATCACAACAAATCGCAACAAATCGCAACAAATCGCAACAAATCACAACAAATCGCAACAAATCGCAACAAATCGCAACAAATCGCAACAAATCACAACAAATCGCAACAAATCGCAACAAATCGCAACAAATCACAACAAATCGCAACAAATCATAATCGCAACAAATCACAACAAATCGCAACAAATCGCAACAAATCACAACAAATCGCAACAAATCGCAACAAATCGCAACAAATCACAACAAATCGCAACAAATCCCAACAAATCGCAACAAATCACAACAAATCGCAACAAATCATAATCGCAACAAAATCACAACAAATTGCAACAAATCGCAACAAATCACAACAAATCGCAACAAATCACAACAAATCGCAACAAATCACAACAAATCGCAACAAATCACAACAAATCACAACAAATCGCAAAAAATCGCTACAAATCACAACAAATCACAACAAATCGCAAAAAATCACAACAAGTCGCAACAAATCGCAACAAATCGCAACAAATCATAATCGCAACAAATCACAACAAATCGCAACAAATCACAACAAATCGCAACAAATCACAACAAATCGCAACAAATCGCAACAAATCACAACAAATCGCAACAAATCGCAACAAATCGCAACAAATCACAACAAATCGCAACAAATCGCAACAAATCGCAACAAATCGCAACAAATCACAACAAATCGCAACAAATCGCAACAAATCATAATCGCAACAAATCACAACAAATCGCAACAAATCGCAACAAATCACAACAAATCGCAACAAATCACAACAAATCGCAACAAATCACAACAAATCGCAACAAATCACAACAAATCACAACAAATCGCAACAAATCACAACAAATCGCAACAAATCACAACAAATCGCAACAAATCACAACAAATCGCAACAAATCGCAACAAATCGCAACAAATCGCAACAAATCACAACAAATCGCAACAAATCACAACAAATCGCAACAAATCACAACAAATCGCAACAAATCGCAACAAATCATAATCGCAACAAATCACAACAAATCGCAACAAATCACAACAAATCGCAACAAATCACAACAAATCGCAACAAATCGCAACAAATCACAACAAATCGCAACAAATCGCAACAAATCGCAACAAATCACAACAAATCGCAACAAATCGCAACAAATCGCAACAAATCGCAACAAATCACAACAAATCGCAACAAATCACAACAAATCGCAACAAATCACAACAAATCGCAACAAATCATAATCGCAACAAATCACAACAAATCGCAACAAATCGCAACAAATCACAACAAATCGCAACAAATCGCAACAAATCGCAACAAATCACAACAAATCGCAACAAATCGCAACAAATCGCAACAAATCACAACAAATCGCAACAAATCAAATCGCAACAAATCACAACAAATCGCAACAAATCGCAACAAATCACAACAAATCGCAACAAATCACAACAAATCGCAACAAATCACAACAAATCGCAACAAATCACAACAAATCACAACAAATCGCAACAAATCGCAACAAATCGCAACAAATCACAACAAATCGCAACAAATCACAACAAATCGCAACAAATCGCAACAAATCGCAACAAATCATAATCGCAACAAATCACAACAAATCGCAACAAATCACAACAAATCGCAACAAATCACAACAAATCGCAACAAATCGCAACAAATCACAACAAATCGCAACAAATCGCAACAAATCGCAACAAATCACAACAAATCGCAACAAATCGCAACAAATCGCAACAAATCGCAACAAATCACAACAAATCGCAACAAATCGCAACAAATCATAATCGCAACAAATCACAACAAATCGCAACAAATCGCAACAAATCACAACAAATCGCAACAAATCACAACAAATCGCAACAAATCACAACAAATCGCAACAAATCACAACAAATCACAACAAATCGCAACAAATCACAACAAATCGCAACAAATCACAACAAATCGCAACAAATCACAACAAATCGCAACAAATCGCAACAAATCGCAACAAATCGCAACAAATCACAACAAATCGCAACAAATCACAACAAATCGCAACAAATCACAACAAATCGCAACAAATCGCAACAAATCATAATCGCAACAAATCACAACAAATCGCAACAAATCGCAACAAATCACAACAAATCGCAACAAATCACAACAAATCGCAACAAATCACAACACAACAAATCGCAACAAATCACAACAAATCACAACAAATCGCAACAAATCACAACAAATCGCAACAAATCACAACAAATCGCAACAAATCACAACAAAGCGCATCAAATCACAACAAATCGCAACAAATCGCAACAAAAAACAACAAATCACAACAAATCGCAACAAATCACAACAAATCACAACAAATCGCAACAAATCACAACAAATCACAACAAATCGCAACAAATCACAACAAATCGCAACAAATCGCAACAAATCGCAACAAATCACAACAAATCGCAACAAATCGCAACAAATCGCAACAAATCGCAACAAATCACAACAAATCGCAACAAATCACAACAAATCGCAACAAATCACAACAAATCGCAACAAATCGCAACAAATCATAATCGCAACAAATCACAACAAATCGCAACAAATCGCAACAAATCACAACAAATCGCAACAAATCACAACAAATCGCAACAAATCACAACAAATCGCAACAAATCACAACAAATCACAACAAATCGCAACAAATCACAACAAATCGCAACAAATCACAACAAATCGCAACAAATCACAACAAATCGCAACAAATCACAACAAATCGCAACAAATCGCAACAAATAACAACAAATCACAACAAATCGCAACAAATCACAACAAATCACAACAAATCGCAACAAATCACAACAAATCGCAACAAATCACAACAAATCGCAACAAATCATAATCGCAACAAATCGCAACAAATCGCAATCGCAACAAATCACAACAAATCGCAACAAATCGCAACAAATCACAACAAATCGCAACAAATCGCAACAAATCACAACAAATCGCAACAAATCATCGCAACAAATCGCAACAAATCGCAACAAATCGCAACAAATCGCAACAAATCAGAACAAATCGCAACAAATCGCAACAAATCGCAACAAATCACAACAAATCGCAACAAATCGCAACAAATCACAACAAATCGCAACAAATCGCAACAAATCAAAATCGCAACAAATCACAACAAATCACAACAAATCGCAACAAATCACAACAAATCGCAACAAATCGCAACAAATCACAACAAATCGCAACAAATCACAACAAATCGCAACAAATCACAACAAATCGCAACAAATCGCAACAAATCACAACAAATCACAACAAATCACAACAAATCGCAACAAATCATAATCGCAACAAATCGCAACAAATCGCAACAAATCGCATAATCGCAACAAATCACAACAAATCGCAACAAATCGCAACAAATCGCAACAAATCACAACAAATCGCAACAAATCACAACAAATCGCAACAAATCGCAACAAATCATAATCGCAACAAATCACAACAAATCGCAACAAATCACAACAAATCGCAACAAATCACAACAAATCGCAACAAATCGCAACAAATCACAACAAATCGCAACAAATCGCAACAAATCGCAACAAATCGCAACAAATCACAACAAATCACAACAAATCGCAACAAATCGCAACAAATCGCAACAAATCGCAACAAATCACAACAAATCGCAACAAATCACAACAAATCGCAACAAATCACAACAAATCGCAACAAATCGCAACAAATCATAATCGCAACAAATCACAACAAATCGCAACAAATCGCAACAAATCACAACAAATCGCAACAAATCACAACAAATCGCAACAAATCACAACAAATCGCAACAAATCACAACAAATCACAACAAATCGCAACAAATCACAACAAATCGCAACAAATCACAACAAATCGCAACAAATCACAACAAATCGCAACAAATCACAACAAATCGCAACAAATCGCAACAAATCTCAACAAATCACAACAAATCGCAACAAATCACAACAAATCACAACAAATCGCAACAAATCACAACAAATCGCAACAAATCACAACAAATCGCAACAAATCGCAACAAATCACAACAAATCGCAACAAATCGCAACAAATCACAACAAATCGCAACAAATCGCAACAAATCGCAACAAATCACAACAAATCGCAACAAATCGCAACAAATCGCAACAAATCGCAACAAATCGCAACAAATCGCAACAAATCGCAACAAATCGCAACAAATCACAACAAATCGCAACAAATCGCAACAAAATCAACAAATCACAACAAATCGCAACAAATCACAACAAATCGCAACAAATCGCAACAAATCACAACAAATCGCAACAAATCACAACAAATCGCAACAAATCACAACAAATCGCAACAAATCACAACAAATCACAACAAATCGCAACAAATCACAACAAATCGCAACAAATCACAACAAATCGCAACAAATCACAACAAATCGCAACAAATCACAACAAATCGCAACAAATCGCAACAAATAACAACAAATCACAACAAATCGCAACAAATCGCAACAAATCACAACAAATCGCAACAAATCACAACAAATCGCAACAAATCGCAACAAATCGTATTCGCAACAAATCGCAACAAATCGCAACAAATCGCAACAAATCACAACAAATCGCAACAAATCACAACAAATCGCAACAAATCACAACAAATCGCAACAAATCGCAACAAATCACAACAAATCGCAACAAATCGCAACAAATCACAACAAATCGCAACAAATCACAACAAATCGCAACAAATCGCAACAAATCATAATCGCAACAAATCACAACAAATCGCAACAAATCACAACAAATCGCAACAAATCACAACAAATCGCAACAAATCGCAACAAATCACAACAAATCGCAACAAATCGCAACAAATCGCAACAAATCGCAACAAATCACAACAAATCGCAACAAATCGCAACAAATCGCAACAAATCGCAACAAATCACAACAAATCGCAACAAATCACAACAAATCGCAACAAATCACAACAAATCGCAACAAATCGCAACAAATCATAATCGCAACAAATCACAACAAATCGCAACAAATCGCAACAAATCACAACAAATCGCAACAAATCACAACAAATCGCAACAAATCACAACAAATCGCAACAAATCACAACAAATCACAACAAATCGCAACAAATCACAACAAATCGCAACAAATCACAACAAATCGCAACAAATCACAACAAATCGCAACAAATCACAACAAATCGCAACAAATCGCAACAAATAACAACAAATCACAACAAATCGCAACAAATCACAACAAATCACAACAAATCGCAACAAATCACAACAAATCGCAACAAATCACAACAAATCACAACAAATCGCAACAAATCACAACAAATCGCAACAAATCGCAACAAATCACAACAAATCGCAACAAATCGCAACAAATCGCAACAAATCGCAACAAATCACAACAAATCGCAACAAATCGCAACAAATCGCAACAAATCGCAACAAATCACAACAAATCGCAACAAATCACAACAAATCGCAACAAATCACAACAAATCGCAACAAATCGCAACAAATCATAAGCGCAACAAATCACAACAAATCGCAACAAATCGCAACAAATCACAACAAATCGCAACAAATCACAACAAATCGCAACAAATCACAACAAATCGCAACAAATCACAACAAATCACAACAAATCGCAAAAAAATCACAACAAATCGCAACAAATCACAACAAATCGCAACAAATCACAACAAATCGCAACAAATCACAACAAATCACAACAAATCGCAACAAATAACAACAAATCACAACAAATCGCAACAAATCGCAACAAATCACAACAAATCGCAACAAATCACAACAAATCGCAACAAATCACAACAAATCGCAACAAATCGCAACAAATCACAACAAATCGCAACAAATCACAACAAATCGCAACAAATCGCAACAAATCACAACAAATCGCAACAAATCACAACAAATCGCAACAAATCGCAACAAATCATAATCGCAACAAATCACAACAAATCGCAACAAATCGCAACAAATCACAACAAATCGCAACAAATCGCAACAAATCGCAACAAATCACAACAAATCGCAACAAATCGCAACAAATCATAATCGCAACAAATCACAACAAATCGCAACAAATCGCAACAAATCACAACAAATCGCAACAAATCACAACAAATCGCAACAAATCGCAACAAATCACAACAAATCGCAACAAATCGCAACAAATCATCATCGCAACAAATCACAACAAATCGCAACAAATCACAACAAATCGCAACAAATCGCAACAAATCGCAACAAATCGCAACAAATCGCAACAAATCATAATCGCAACAAATCGCAACAAATCGCAACAAATCGCAACAAATCACAACAAATCGCAACAAATCACAACAAATCGCAACAAATCACAACAAATCGCAACAAATCATAATCGCAACAAATCACAACAAATCGCAACAAATCACAACAAATCGCAACAAATCGCAACAAATCACAACAAATCACAACAAATCGCAACAAATCGCAACAAATCACAACAAATCGCAACAAATCGCAACAAATCGCAACAAATCGCAACAAATCATAATCGCAACAAATCGCAACAAATCACAACAAATCGCAACAAATCGCAACAAATCACAACAAATCGCAACAAATCGCAACAAATCACAACAAATCGCAACAAATCACAACAAATCGCAACAAATCACAACAAATCGCAACAAATCATAATCGCAACAAATCACAACAAATCGCAACAAATCGCAACAAATCGCAACAAATCACAACAAATCGCAACAAATCACAACAAATCGCAACAAATCACAACAAATCGCAACAAATCATAATCGCAACAAATCACAACAAATCGCAACAAATCACAACAAATCGCAACAAATCGCAACAAATCACAACAAATCGCAACAAATCACAACAAATCGCAACAAATCACAACAAATCGCAACAAATCGCAACAAATCGCAACAAATCGCAACAAATCATAATCGCGACAAATCGCAACAAATCACAACAAATCGCAACAAATCGCAACAAATCACAACAAATCGCAACAAATCGCAACAAATCGCAACAAATCACAACAAATCGCAACAAATCACAACAAATCGCAACAAATCGCAACAAATCATAATCGCAACAAATCACAACAAATCGCAACAAATCACAACAAATCGCAACAAAACAAATCGCAACAAATCACAACAAATCGCAACAAATCACAACAAATCGCAACAAATCGCAACAAATCACAACAAATCGCAACAAATCACAACAAATCGCAACAAATCGCAACAAATCACAACAAATCGCAACAAATCGCAACAAATCGCAACAAATCGCAACAAATCATAATCGCGACAAATCGCAACAAATCACAACAAATCGCAACAAATCGCAACAAATCACAACAAATCGCAACAAATCGCAACAAATCACAACAAATCGCAACAAATCACAACAAATCGCAACAAATCACAACAAATCGCAACAAATCATAATCGCAACAAATCGCAACAAATGGCAACAAATCGCAACAAATCGCAACAAATCGCAACAAATCGCAACAAATCACAACAAATCGCAACAAATCACAACAAATCGCAACAACAAATCGCAACAAATCGCAACAAATCGCAACAAATCGCAACAAATCACAACAAATCGCAACAAATCACAACAAATCGCAACAAATCGCAACAAATCATAATCGCAACAAATCACAACAAATCGCAACAAATCACAACAAATCGCAACAAATCACAACAAATCGCAACAAATCGCAACAAATCGCAACAAATCACAACAAATCGCAACAAATCGCAACAAATCACAACAAATCGCAACAAATCACAACAAATCGCAACAAATCACAACAAATCGCAACAAATCACAACAAATCGCAACAAATCGCAACAAATCATAATCGCAACAAATCACAACAAATCGCAACAAATCACAACAAATCGCAACAAATCGCAACAAATCACAACAAATCGCAACAAATCACAACAAATCGCAACAAATCGCAACAAATCACAACAAATCGCAACAAATCGCCACAAATCGCAACAAATCGCAACAAATCATAATGGCGACAAATCGCAACAAATCACAACAAATCGCAACAAATCGCAACAAATCACAACAAATCGCAACAAATCGCAACAAATCACAACAAATCGCAACAAATCACAACAAATCGCAACAAATCACAAGAAATCGCAACAAATCATAATCGCCACAAATCGCAACAAATGGCAACAAATCGCAACAACTCGCAACAAATGGCAACAAATCGCAACAAATCACAACAAATCGCAACAAATCACAACAAATCGCAACAAATCGTAATCGCAACAAATCGCAACAAATCGCAACAAATCACAACAAATCGCAACAAATCACAACAAATCGCAACAAATCGCAACAAATCATAATCGCAACAAATCACAACAAATCGCAACAAATCACAACAAATCGCAACAAATCACAACAAATCGCAACAAATCGCAACAAATCGCAACAAATCACAACAAATCGCAACAAATCGCAACAAATCACAACAAATCGCAACAAATCACAACAAATCGCAACAAAGCACAACAAATCGCAACAAATCACAACAAATCATAATCGCAACAAATCACAACAAATCGCAACAAATCACAACAAATCGCAACAAATCGCAACAAATCACAACAAATGGCAACAAATCGCAACAAATCATAATCGCAACAAATCACAACAAATCCCAACAAATCACAACAAATCGCAACAAATCACAACAAATCGCAACAAATCACAACAAATCGCAACAAATCGCAACAAATCGCAACAAATCGCAACAAACCACAACAAATCGCAACAAATCGCAACAAATCGCAACAAATCGCAACAAATCACAACAAATCGCAACAAATCGCAACAAATCGCAACAAATCACAACAAATCGCAACAAATCACAACAAATCGCAACAAATCACAACAAATCGCAACAAATCACAACAAATCACAACAAATCGCAACAAATCACAACAAATCGCAACAAATCACAACAAATCGCAACAAATCGCCACAAATCGCAACAAATCGCAACAAATCATAATCGCAACAAATCGCAACAAATCACAACAAATCGCAACAAATCGCAACAAATCACAACAAATCGCAACAAATCACAACAAATCGCAACAAATCACAACAAATCGCAACAAATCACAACAAATCGCAACAAATGGCAACAAATCATAATCGCAACAAATCACAACAAATCGCAACAAATCACAACAAATCGCAACAAATCATAATCGCAACAAATCACAACAAATCGCAACAAATCACAACAAATCGCAACAAATCGCAACAAATCACAACAAATCGCAACAAATCACAACAAATCGCAACAAATCGCAACAAATCACAACAAATCGCAACAAATCGCAACAAATCGCAACAAATCGCAACAAATCATAATGGCGACAAATCGCAACAAATCACAACAAATCGCAACAAATCGCAACAAATCACAACAAATCGCAACAAATCGCAACAAATCACAACAAATCGCAACAAATCACAACAAATCGCAACAAATCACAACAAATCGCAACAAATCATAATCGCAACAAATCGCAACAAATGGCAACAAATCGCAACAAATCGCAACAAATGGCAACAAATCGCAACAAATCACAACAAATCGCAACAAATCACAACAAATCGCAACAAATCGTAATCGCAACAAATCGCAACAAATCACAACAAATCGCAACAAATCACAACAAATCGCAACAAATCACAACAAATCGCAACAAATCGCAACAATATCGCAACAAATCACAACAAATCACAACAAATCGCAACAAATCACAACAAATCGCAACAAATCGCAACAAATCGCAACAAATCACAACAAATCGCAACAAATCGCAACAAATCACAACAAATCGCAACAAATCAAAAACAAATCGCAACAAATCACAACAAATCGCAACAAATCATAATCGCCACAAATCGCAACAAATGGCAACAAATCGCAACAAGTCGCAACAAATGGCAACAAATCGCAACAAATCACAACAAATCGCAACAAATCACAACAAATCGCAACAAATCGTAATCGCAACAAATCGCAACAAATCGCAACAAATCGCAACAAATCACAACAAATCGCAACAAATCACAACAAATCGCAACAAATCGCAACAAATCAAAATCGCAACAAATCACAACAAATCGCAACAAATCACAACAAATCGCAACAAATCACAACAAATCGCAACAAATCGCAACAAATCGCAACAAATCACAACAAATCGCAACAAATCGCAACAAATCACAACAAATCGCAACAAATCACAACAAATCGCAACAAATCACAACAAATCGCAACAAATCACAACAAATCGCAACAAATCGCAACAAATCATAATCGCAACAAATCACAACAAATCGCAACAAATCACAACAAATCGCAACAAATCGCAACAAATCGCAACAAATCACAACAAATCGCAACAAATCGCCAACAAATCGCAACAAATCGCAACAAATCATAATGGCGACAAATCGCAACAAATCACAACAAATCGCAACAAATCGCAACAAATCACAACAAATCGCAACAAATCGCAACAAATCACAACAAATCGCAACAAATCACAACAAATCGCAACAAATCGCAACAAATCACAACAAATCGCAACAAATCACAACAAATCGCAACAAATCGCAACAAATCACAACAAATCGCAACAATCGCAACAAATCAAATCGCAACAAATCGCAACAAATGGCAACAAATCGCAACAACTCGCAACAAATGGCAACAAATCGCAACAAATCACAACAAATCGCAACAAATCACAACAAATCGCAACAAATGGTAATCGCAACAAATCGCAACAAATCGCAACAAATCGCAACAAATCACAACAAATCGCAACAAATCACAACAAATCGCAACAAATCGCAACAAATCATAATCGCAACAAATCACAACAAATCGCAACAAATCACAACAAATCGCAACAAATCACAACTAATCGCAACAAATCGCAACAAATCGCAACAAATCACAACAAATCCCAACAAATCGCAACAAATCACAACAAATCGCAACAAATCACAACAAATCGCAACAAATCACAACAAATCGCAACAAATCACAACAAATCACAACAAATCGCAACAAATCATAATCGGAACAAATCGCAACAAATCGCAACAAATCGCAACAAATCGCAACAAATCACAACAACTCGCAACAAATCACAACAAATCGCAACAAATCACAACCAATCGCAACAAATCTCAACAAATCATAATGGCAACAAATCGCAACAAATCGCAACAAATCGCAACAAATCACAACAAATCACAGCAAATCACAACAAATCGCAACAAATCGCAACAAATCAAACAAATCGCAACAAATCGCAACAAATCGCAACAAATCACAACAAATCGCAACAAATCGCAACAAATCGCAACAAATCACAACAAATCGCAACAAATCACAACAAATCGCAACAAATCACAACAAATCGCAACAAATCACAACAAATCGCAACAAATCACAACAAATCGCAACAAATCGCAACAAATCGCAACAAATCGCAACAAATCGCAACAAATCGCAACAAATCGCAACAAATCACAACAAATCGCAACAAATCACAACAAATCGCAACAAATCGCAACAAATCATAAGCGCAACAAATCACAACAAATCGCAACAAATCACAACAAATCGCAACAAATCGCAACAAATCGCAACAAATCGCAACAAATCACAACAAATCGCAACAAATCGCAACAAATCACAACAAATCGCAACAAATCACAACAAATCGCAACAAATCGCAACAAATCACAACAAATCGCAACAAATCGCAACAAATCATAATCGCAACAAATCGCAACAAATGGCAACAAATCGCAACAAATCGCAACAAATGGCAACAAATCGCAACAAATCACAACAAATCGCAACAAATCACAACAAATCGCAACAAATCGCAACAAATCGTAATCGCAACAAATCGCAACAAATCACAACAAATCGCAACAAATCGCAACAAATCACAACAAATCGCAACAAATCGCAAGAAATCATAATCGCAACAAATCACAACAAATCGCAACAAATCACAACAAATCACAACAAATCGCAACAAATCACAACAAATCGCAACAAATCGCAACAAATCACAACAAATCGCAACAAATCGCAACAAATCGCAACAAATCACAACAAATCGCAACAAATCGCAACAAATCGCAACAAATCGCAACAAATCGCAACAAATCGCAACAAATCGCAACAAATCACAACAAATCGCAACAAATCGCAACAAATCACAACAAATCGCAACAAATCACAACAAATCGCAACAAATCACAACAAATCGCAACAAATCACAACAAATCGCAACAAATCGCAACAAATCGCAACAAATCGCCACAAATCGCAACAAATCGCAACAAATCATAATCGCAACAAATCGCAACAAATCACAACAAATCGCAACAAATCACAACAAATCGCAACAAATCGCAAGAAATCATAATCGCAACAAATCACAACAAATCGCAACAAATCACAACAAATCACAACAAATCGCAACAAATCGCAACAAATCGCAACAAATCACAACAAATCGCAACAAATCGCAACAAATCACAACAAATCGCAACAAATCACAACAAATCGCAACAAATCGCAACAAATCACAACAAATCGCAACAAATCGCAACAAATCATAATCGCAACAAATCACAACAAATGGCAACAAATCGCAAGAAATGTCAACAAATCGCAACAAATCGCAACAAATCGCAACAAATCGCAACAAATCACAACAAATCGCAACAAATCGCAACAAATCGCAACAAATCGCAACAAATCGCAACAAATCACAACAAATCGCAACAAATCGCAACAAATCGCAACAAATCGTAATCGCAACAAATCGGAACAAATAACAACAAATCGCAACAAATCGCAACAAATCACAACAAATCGCAACAAATCGCAAGAAATCATAATCGCAACAAATCACAACAAATCGCAACAAATCACAACAAATCACAACAAATCGCAACAAATCACAACAAATCGCAACAAATCGCAACAAATCATAATCGCAACAAATCACAACAAATCGCAACAAATCACAACAAATCGCAACAAATCACAACAAATCGCAACAAATCACAACAAATCGCAACAAATCGCAACAAATCACAACAAATCGCAACAAATCACAACAAATCGCAACAAATCGCAACAAATCGCAACAAATCACAACAAATCGCAACAAATCGCAACAAATCGCAACAAATCACAACAAATCGCAACAAATCGCAACAAATCACAACAAATCGCAACAAATCACAACAAATCGCAACAAATCGCAACAAATCATAATCGCAACAAATCGCAACAAATGGCAACAAATCGCAACAAATCGCAACAAATCGCAACAAATCGCAACAAATCACAACAAATCGCAACAAATCACGACAAATCGCAACAAATCACAACAAATCGCAACAAATCACAACAAATCGCAACAAATCGCAACAAATCATAATCGCAACAAATCACAACAAATCGCAACAAATCACAACAATTCGCAACAAATCACAACAAATCGCAACAAATCACAACAAATCGCAACAAATCGCAACAAATCACAACAAATCGCAACAAACCAAACAACAAATCGCAACAAATCGCAACAAATAGCAACAAATCGCAACAAATCACAACAAATCGCAACAAATCGCAACAAATCACAACAAATCGCAACAAATCACAACAAATCGCAACAAATCGCAACAAATCACAACAAATCGCAACAAATCGCAACAAATCACAACAAATCATAATCGCAACAAATCACAACAAATCGCAACAAATCGCAACAAATCACAACAAATCGCAGCAAATCGCAACAAATCCCAACAAATCACAACAAATCGCAACAAATCACAACTAATCGCAACAAATCGCAACAAATCACAACAAATCGCAACAAATCATAATCGCAACAAATCGCAACAAATCGCAACAAATCGCAACAAATCAAATCGCAACAAATCACAACAAATCGCAACAAATCACAACAAATCGCAACAAATCGCAACAAATCACAACAAATCGCAACAAATCACAACAAATCGCAACAAATCGCAACAAATCACAACAAATCGCAACAAATCGCAACAAATCACAACAAATCGCAACAAATCATAATCGCAACAAATCGCAACAAATCGTAACAAATCGCAATCGCAACAAATCACAACCAAGCGCAACAAATCGCAACAAATCGCAACAAATCAGAACAAATCGCAATACATCGCAACAAATCGCAACAAATCATAATCGCAACAAATCACAACAAATCACAACAAATCGCAACAACTCACAACAAATCGCAACAAATCACAACAAATCGCAACAAATCACAACAAATCGCAACAAATCACAACAAATCGCAACAAATCGCAACAAATCACAACATATCGCAACAATTCGCAACAAATCGCAACAAATCACAACAAATCGCAACAAATCGCAACAAATCACAACAAATCGCAACAAATCGCAACAAATCACAACATATCGCAACAATTCGCAACAATTCGCAACAAATCACAACAAATCGCAGCAAATCGCAACAAATCCCAACAAATCACAACAAATCGCAACAAATCACAACTAATCGCAACAAATCGCAACAAATCACAACAAATCGCAACAAATCATAATCGCAACAAATCGCAACAAATCGCAACAAATCGCAACAAATCAGAACAAATCACAACAAATCGCAACAAATCACAACAAATCGCAACAAATCGCAACAAATCACAACAAATCACAACAAATCGCAACAAATAACAACAAATCGCAACAAATCGCAACAAATCATAATCGCAACAAATCACAACAAATCGCAACAAATCGCAACAAATCACAACAAATCGCAACAAATCGTAACAAATCGCAATCGCAACAAATCACAACCAAGCGCAACAAATCGCAACAAATCGCAACAAATCAGAACAAATCGCAATACATCGCAACAAATCGCAACAAATCATAATCGCAACAAATCACAACAAATCACAACAAATCGCAACAACTCACAACAAATCGCAACAAATCACAACAAATCGCAACAAATCACAACAAATCGCAACAAATCACAACAAATCGCAACAAATCGCAACAAATCACAACATATCGCAACAATTCGCAACAAATCGCAACAAATCACAACAAATCGCAACAAATCGCAACAAATCACAACAAATCGCAACAAATCGCTACAAGTCGCAACAATTCAGATTTGTTGCAATTTCTTGCGATTTGCAAATCGCAACCAATCTCAACAATTAATCCCAACAAATCGCACGAAATCGTAACAAATCAGATTTGTTTGGTTTTGCAGATTGCGACAAATAGCAGCAAATCGCAACAAATCAGATTTGTTTCGATTTGCAAATCGCTAAAAATCGCAACAAATATACAAGTCGTTAATTCAACCATTATTTGATGACTATTGCAATGTAGTATGGGACAACATGCCAATTGCAACTGCTGCTAGATTACAAAAATTTGAAAATTTGGCGGCACGAGTAATTACAAGCCAGGGCTATGCATGTGGTCAGGTCTAGTGAACTAATAGATCAATTGCACTGGGAAAGGCCATGCCATTCACGTGCTGAACATTTGACAATAATGATGTATAAGGTATTAAATAATATGGCATGCACCCTCTTGTCTACGAGACAATTTTAAAATCTACACCATAGATAATACTTATACATTACGAAATTAGTGCTGTGCCCCGTAGCGCCGGAGGCCGGAGGTCCGGCGTTTTTTGGTCAGCCGGAGCCGGAGTTCTCCCAGCTCCGGCTGGAAATTCAGAATGACAAGAAATGCAGCTCATAAACCACATAAAGGGTCACTGCTGGCAGCACTGACGGATATTGTGAGTGAGCGCATGGGGAGCGCAAGTGGAGCTGTTGAACGGCAACCAGGCACCTGTCTGAACCAGTGATACCAGTCAGATCCCAAGTTAATGCTCAGGATTTATTGGATTATTGGTATCGCCACAAAAACAAATGACCTGCTTTGACGCGTCTAGCTCTCTCATATCTTTCTTGTCCACCGTCCTCTGTTACTTTTAAACGAGTCTTTTCGTTGACGGGGAACATTGTCTCAAAGAAGCGTTGCGCACTCCTTCCAGGCAACATTGGTCGCTTAGCGTTCATTAAATTTAATTATACTTTTTTAAAAACCCTTGACAGTTTATACTTTATATTTTATTATTTGTAGTAGTGTAATTTATTCGGTGCTATAACGTTTTCATCATTCCTGACATTGCTAGTTGTCGCACTGCGTTTGCTTGAGTCGCTTGACAATTTCGCAGCTTTCACTGGGAAAACACCCTGGGGACAAAGTTGAGCCGAACTATATCCGGTTGGACTTTATCCCCAGTTGTGAACCAATTTTTCAAAGAAGCCAGAGCTGGATATTTGAGCTGTAAAGCAGCTGGAGCCGGAGCTGAAAAACCGGAGTTTGCACAGCACTATACGAAATAAAAAAATGTCACTCGTCTTACCGAAACCACTCACTGAGTTTTTGAAAAAGACGTTTATTTATAGAGGCATACAACTTTGGAACGAATTAGCGAGTCAATGAGATGCGTAACTAGTCTTAATAATTTTAAGAAATCTCTCTCATCACTTGCTTCCTCAAATTCCTAACTTTTAAAATATTCTCGGCTTTCTTGTAAAGCAGTTTTTTAAACTGAAGAAATTCCGAATTCAAATAAATCTGTCTGTCTGTCTGTCTGTCTGTCTGTCTGTCTGTCTGTCTGTCTGTCTGTCTGTCTGTCTGTCTGTCTGTCTGTCTGTCTGTCTGTCTGTCTGTCTGTCTGTCTGTCTGTCTGTCTGTCTGTCTGTCTGTCTGTCTGTCTGTCTGTCTGTCTGTCATGTGTTTCGAGATTGATATTAATTTGTTATATGTCACCTCCTTTAATACAGACGTCTAGCACAGAACTCGCCAAGTTGCTTTCTGCTAAATTGAAAGATTTTCGGAAAGAAAAGGTTAGTGCAAATGAGCATAAAGCAATACTGGAAAACGCAAAAATATTCAATCAAGAAATGGTTGCTTGGTTGGTTGCTTGGTTGGTTGCTTGGTTGGTTGCTTGGTTGGTTATAGTTGGTTATAGTAGGTTATAGTTGGTTATTGTTGGTTATAGTTGGTTGGTTGGTTGGTTGGTTGGTTGGTTGGTTGGTTGGTTGGTTGGTTGGTTGGTTGGTTGGATTTGTTGGTTGGTTGGTTGGTTGGTTGGTTGGTTGGTTGGTTGGTTGGTTGGTTGGTTGGTTGGATTTGTTGGTTGGTTGGTTGGTTGGTTGGTTGGTTGGTTGGTTGGTTGGTTGGATTTGTTGGTTGGTTAATTACTTCGTTCGTTCGTTCGTTCGTTCGTTCGTTCGTTCGTTCGTTCGTTCGTTCGTTCGTTCGTTCGTTCGTTCGTTCGTTCGTTCGTTCGTTCGTTCGTTCGTTCGTTCGTTCGTTCGTTCGTTCGTTCGTTCGTTCGTTCGTTCGTTCGTTCGTTCGTTCGTTCGTTCGTTCGTTCGTTCGTTCGCTCGTTCGTTCGTTATTTGTTTAGGTACTGTACTAATGAAATATCGAACCGACGTTTTTAGTACGGAAAACGGAGGTCCGATATTTCACTATAGTACAAGCGAGGTCAATTGACGCGTTCCAAACTATTTTGGGAAATTCCAATTTTTAGTATTTTTTTTAATATTTTGCGAAATTTACCAAATCTGTTTGCCAAATCTGGAATGATTTCCATAAAATCGTGATTTTCATTATGAATGAGCAAATTTAGTCGATTTTTTACTGATTCGTCTTCAAATTCTATTTACACAGAACGCCTATCAATTTTACTTTTTTTAGAGCTGTTCTCTGTTTGCAGCAAAAAGTAACAAAAATCGAGCAAAATAGAAAATACACAGTCATTTTGTGCATCTGTTAATGATATTTTGTAAACAACTGAATATAAAAACTGTATTTTGACTGTTAAAAGAAACCGTTTGCACATTCTTATAAATTTTAGGAAACAGAAGTTAGATAGGCTAGTCAGAAATTCTGACAACCCTATAACTTCGAATTGTCTCAAATTTTGATAAAAAATAGCCAAAATGGTACTCAGTTAGATAGGGTAGTCAGAAATTCTGACAACCCTATAAATTAAACAACACAATTTAGCGAAATATCGTCAACACTTTAGTTGTATAGGGTAGTCAGAAATTCTGACAACCCTATAACTACGAATTATCTCAGATTGGGAAACACGTTTCAAACTATTTCAAGAAATGCCAAAATAATTTTTTTCGCATAAAACATGGCAAACACCAATAATAGGAAACTCTTTTTTTTCCACAACCAATTTGTTTATATTTTGCAAACGAATTAAGTAAAAATCTCACAATTACGCACAACTCAATTTGATACCCTCAAGACCTAAGTTAACCTGTTCACTGCCAAACATATAATTTATACGCAACACTGATGACCTATGTCTGTCACTGTAAATCTGGTGGTGTTATGGGAACACCTAACAGGTGTAATGTTACACCGATTTGGTGTAAAATGAAAGTTAACACCATTCAAGTGTAACTTAACACACCTAACGTGTACTTATACACTGCGCTTGGGTAAGGGTAACACTTCTTTAGTGTAAAATAGAAAACTGTCTTGTTAACACTTATTGGGGTGTAAATTTACTCCAAAATGGTGTAATCTTACCTAAACGCAGTGTAATTTCACACACTGTTAAAGTGTGAAAATACACTTGTTTGGTGTAAAAAACACCAACACTATAGTGCAGTGTATATTTACACTTGACGTGGTGTAACATTACACTAACGAAGGTGTGCTAATACACTATTTTGGTGTAAATTGCAATGCAAAATTTCAACACCAATAAATGGTAGATTGACACTTCTTTCGTGTAATTTTACACCAGGAAAATGTCATTACGCACTGATTTGGTGTGAAAACTGAGTCATACATTAACACTACTTTAGTGTACAAACGCACCAACAATGGGTAATTTTACACCAGTAATTTTACTACTTGTTAATGCTTTTAATTTACATTCTCGTGAATTGTTTAGACTAGGCCCAATGGCGTAGTGAACAAGCTACTGTATCACAGTAAGTCATATACTGTTTGCGTCGTTAGTCAAACTAACGCGCATAATTGCGTAAAATAGATCAATGTGATTCTAAAAATGAATATAAGAGGTCAAAATTTTAAAATGCAATACCATAATGAAAGGAAACCATTTAAAAACAAAATATATTTATTGACGTTTCGTTACTTAACCAGTAACATCTTCTGGGGCCGGTTGTACGAAAGGCGTTTAAGTCGCTATCCACCGTTTAACTCACTATCCACCGTATAAAATTTAAACGCTTGAGAAATCGCGTTGTACGAAGCCCGTTTAGCGCTATCCACCGGTTAAATTTCGGCAATCCAGCGGATAAATTTAAACGGTGTCTTGAGACCGTTTAAATCACTATCCGGCGGATAAAACGTTGTGCGTGTTGTCAATTTTAACAAAAATAAACAAAATGGCGTTGTACAGATTACCTGGCATCTATTTGTATGCACTTCCACAAGAAAATAGAGGAGCAGATAGAGTGTTTAGACGTGAAATTGACAACGTCCTGCAATTACGATGACGAGCTACGGAGACGATACCATTTCGGTAGGCAAACCATCGCCTATATAATCCATCTTGTACAAGACGAAATAAGTCCCGAAACTAATCGCAGCCACGCCGTTTCGGCCACAAATCAAGTGTTAATATTATACTTCGATTTCTGGTGTCGGGAAGCTTCCAACAAGTGACCGGAGATACTCTTGCGAGCTTGGATAAGTCCACTGTCTGCCGAATAATACGTCGTGTGCATGATGTTGCTCTCTCCCGTATTAAAAGTTAACCAATTTCTTCAATTTCCCCAATTGCAAGAAGCCCGTGACACGGTAAATAAGGTTTTTACGAGATCCCCAATTTTACCGATATTTTCCTCGGCAAGTTGAAGAATTAAAGCGTGGTTTTCAATTCTCACTCTTTTATTTTCCCTTTGAAATTTACCACGCTCGAGCTGCATAGCAACACATAGCAACCAACGAGAATAACCGGTTTTTTCCTGCTTTCCCTTGTTAAATTTGAGCTTATCCGACGGATAGTTAAACGCGACGCTAAACGGCCTTCGTACAACACAAATTTATCCACTGGATAACTATCCGTCGGATAGTAAATTTATCCGCTGGATAGCGCTAAACACCGTTTAAGTTAAACGTCTTTCGTACAACCGGGCCCAGAATGACTTAAAGATTACATTGAATATACTTATATATAACATTTATATAGTTTCATATTACAGGAAAAAACGGTAAAAAGGAGATTAAAACAATTTAAAAATTTAAACTATAAACGATCAAAAAGAGATTAAACAATTTTAAATTTAAAATTATATAATAGACCAATGAAATGCTTGCCAGGTGACAAGTACAAAACTGAAATGTGTGAAGAATGTGATGAAAGATGAACATAATAAGATGAGGTGTGAAAGAACGTAAAAGGCAAAGAAAAAATAATAAGGATGACAGAAATAAAATATATATCAAAACAACGAAAGTGGTATAGAGGAAATATTTTCATTTAGAGAAGGTCGAGATTTTGAAATGAGTAAGCTCTCGCGAAGAAGGAGTTCAAGATTAGAGTTAGAACGTGAGGAAGATAGAATGGTGAAGTCACTTGGTGAGATGTTGTGTTTAGTGCGGTGGACATGCGAGAGAATTCCTGAGAAAGACGAAACGGTCCGTTTCTTTCCCGTCAAAGGCGAAAATCTTTAAGTCATTCTGAAGATGTTACTGGTTAAGTAATGAAACGTCAATAAATTTTTTTTTTTAAATGGTTTCCTTTCGTTATGGTATTGCATTTTAATATTTTGAGCTGGGCTCTTATATTCATTTTGCGATTACGGTTTCCGCCCGTTAAATCACTTGCTATACAATGCGATTCTATTTCAAATGAAACCTAAGCTGTAAGATCTGGTTGATATTTTCATTCAAACTAACCAGCGCCTCACTGAGTAAAGAAAGCCTCTCGCATGCACGACACTTGGCATTTGGGAGATTTTGAACGCACGTGACTCGCAGATTAACTAGCACACGGACCACCGACAACAGAGATATGGGTATTTTAATTCTTTAAGTATCTCGACATATAACGAATACACAATCACCATGCAGAAACGTGAAATATGTAGAACGTAAAACGTGCAACGTGCAGCGACAGCAGCGTGGAATTAAGTATAGACCAAATCAGTACACGGGATGACATGCAGTAAAGCCGTGGACTAAAACAATAGTTACAATAGTGTACTTACAGATGTTTCCCACGTCGGTCTTTAACTTTAACTTGCGCAGTCGAAGGCTTTGCTATTAACACCTGAACCAAGCCTCGATCTCGATCGTGCGTCTGTCATCTGGCTGATAATTGAATAGTTGGAATACCTATGGCACTTAATTAGCGTTCTAAATCAACATAAGCGCAATCGAAGTCAGTTAAAGCTAAATACAATGGTTGTCTCTTTTGAACGAAACTTTTATTGCTATTTTATCGATGTTTTTGAATATTTGCAAGACATTTCACTGTTTCTCATCGCGGCAGACCTAGTACGTGAAAGGTGACGAGCTATTTCAAGTTGGTCCTGGCCTTGCTGCTTTATAGTCCGACAACTACAGAATTCAAGTATAATAATAAGCACCGAATAGAGCAAATACTGGTAAGATATCAATATGTTGAACTGTTTTTGTTTTTGTTTTTTTAATGTTTTGTATCATTTATTCAAATTCACATATACAATTTCATACTAATAATTTATACAAGGAGGACCAGATAATTACAAGGCAGTCCTCCGTAACTTGACAATAACATATATGTTTATAATTGTTCATAAAAGTAATAACACACATTACTAGTACATCATTAATTCAATAAAAAAAGAAGATAATACATATATACGCATAATTATACCCACACATATATATATACATGCATACATACATGTCTATGATAATAGATAGATATGTTATTTACCGGCTGGGAGGTCCGTATAGAAAAATATTTTCCCGAGGTCTTAAAAAAGGCCCGAGGCCGCAGGCCGAGGGACATTTTTGAGGCCGAGGGCAAATATTTTTCTATATGGACCGACCAAAACGGTAAATAACGTATTTATTTTATTGTTACATAATTAGATAAATTAACATAATTGAATTAAGTTGCGTAATCGAGATGACGTGCACGTGATATTCAAAAGTCCAAATTTTATTGTTCGACAGTAAACAACTGCCGACATGCAGTCTGACAGCGAAGCTTGGAAGCTTTTCTTGTGATAAAAAACATTCAAATAACTGAAGATCTAGTTACGAAGGGAAGTCAAAATGCAGTCCAAGTGTTTTTAAAGTTTAGTTGATAAAGATTCTTCGTCGTTCTTCTTCGTCGCTTGCTCGTTTTTGGCTGTTCGCTTGGAAAGTCGCGTTCAGTATTTGGCTGACTGCATGAAAATTGAAAGTGTGTTCTTCGAGTTGGAAGACGAAAATGTTTGTAGTAAGCCATTTGTAATGCAAGTTTCAAGGACATGACACGATGAGGTTGGCATGTGAAAAATATTTGACTGAAAGGTAAAGACTTGTAGCGGTTTTGTTGAGTATAGTGGTTGGATAACAGAAGAAAGACAGTTTAGTCAAAAGCTTTTCTATCTTCTCGTGGTATGATTTTTTATATATATACTTCTATATAGTCAGTTCGTTTAGTGATTCAAAATACTGTGTTCACAATTTGATGTATGTTTTCCCTACCGTTTTAAGCTGTTTTGTTTATAGTTGCGGTCCAAGATATCGTGAAATACCGCCCGCTCACGTAGCCAATCAAATTGCAGGAAAGCCCAGGATTCCGCCCGCTCACGATTAATAAAAAAATAGTAAGGACTTATTAACCGAGTGCGAGGTCTGTACGGGAAAGTATTTGCCTGAGGTTTTCGTACAGACCGAGCGACGAAGGAGCGAGGTTTGTGCGATAAAACCGAGGGCAAATACTTACCCGTACAGACCGAGCAAACGAGGTTAATAAGGAATTTATTATATGGCTATTGGTTCATTTTATTTTTAAGTTTCGAGCGTTGTTTTCGCCTTCGGAGCATGCTGTTTACCTTATTAAATACCTGTTAACTTTTGTACGTGTCGCTTCTTGGCCTTCTTGTTTACACCAGTTCGGCTTTTATTTGTCGTGTTTTTAGATAAACAGCTTTAAAGAAAACCAGCAGTAATGTTCCAACACATTTTATTGTTCAGAATATTTGAATAAAGATACCCAGTACTCTTTTATTTGTATTCAAATCAACTCAGAATTCAGATATCTTTCCGCCAAAACTTACAGGGCCGAGAAAAAAGCGTATTGACCCCGAGGTCAATATCGTAAAATCCCGACCTCTCAGGAACCAATCAGCGTGCGTCGTTTTGCGTACGGACCGGAAATCAAACCCAGCCATATAATAAAAGCTTTTATTTCTTTTTTAAACTTGATTTTTTGTTTTGGCTTTCTTTATATTTATAGGTATTTTGTTCCATAAATCACATCCTTTACATTTAAGTGAGAATTTTCCATAATTTGTTCTATATGTTTCCTTATGATTATGATTATGATTATGAATAGAGTTTCTTGTATTGTAACTATGTACATTTTTGTTTAAAGTAAAAAAACACATTAAAATATTCAGGTAAACGTTTATTATGAAAATCATACATAAATTGACTGGTGTATAAATCATTGATTTGATAGGGATTTAACAATTTTAATTCTTGAAAAAGAGGGGCAGATTTTGAATCATATGGAGAATGTGTATGAATGTGCACTCATATCAATGATCTCTCTCTCTAGTTTCTTTTTCTCTTGCTCGATCTTTTCGACGGCTTCTTCGATGCTTTTTAATATTTCCTGGTGTATACTTTGTACCGACTGAACTTCAGCCACCACCTCTTGTTGATAATTCAGTGAATGTTTCAGATCGTTATTATCCGAGTCAATGTTGTTGAGTCTTGCTTCAATGGTGTCAAGCTTATCAAGCTTGTCCAGTTTTTCGTTCATTTTTCCAATAATTTGCATTAAATCGCTTCCATTGATCTCACTGGACGTTTCCATTCGTGCTTGTTTTTGGTTTGGTTTGATTGGTGTATTAGTTTTAGAATTATTTAGTTCTTTGCCATCACTGACACTTTCAAAACATGTTTAAATATTTTCTGTTTGTCCGAATTTAAATACTAAATTCTTATATATCAAAATGATCGCTTGAATCTGCCGAATCCGACACTATATATAGGTTTTGTCTACTAAATATATTAGATCCGTTGTTTAATTTTCAGAAAAACGGCCTTGTTTACATTTATATTACATTAGCAAACCTTCGGCCCTTCCTGCACTGCTGCAGTTCATATAAGACCATATATTCTATTTGTGAAAATCTATGCAATTATGCATTCCCATTGCCATGTAGTCTTGTTAGAGTACGCACAGGCTAGGCGAAGCTTTCACAAATCAGTAGCCCGAGTGAACGCCTGCGCAGGCGTCTTGTTTTTTGATTTTTCGACACAATATGTATAGTAAAGGCAAACTCCGTCTTTATAGACTATTTCGTGGGATTCAGAATTTTTGTTATTTACATTATTTACGAATAAATATAGTAATATTAAGTAGAATAAGAAAACTGTGTGTCAGTGCGACTTGCAAAACAAACGCCCTCTGAAAAATTATTGCCCAGCAAATAATTCGTAACAAAGCCATGATAAAATCAACAGTCGTAAGTCAGCATGATAAAATAATTATCATGCTTACTTTTGATTTTATCATGGCTTTGTTACGAATTATTTGCTGGGCAATAATTTTTATAACAAGATTACGATTCCCGCCTGGTACCTCGATTGCTACAATTCTGTAATTATATTCTGAAATCTGAAACACTCCGTCTGCGGAAACACGCTTCACTATAAATGATATTGTGCGCGACATTTCCATCATATGACAGAGTTTGTTGATGTACTATTACAACAAAACATTCAAATTTGAAAGCAGTTGCAATTAACCAATTAAATATGGCATCGGTTAAATGCGGAGAAAAATCGTTGATATGGGCATATTGCGATACCAATTAGAATCTACGTCCAGAGCAAGATTGAATAATATCTCGATTAACTGACGGTGTTTTATGTAATAGATACACTGTATTCTGTTTAAACATTAATGTATGAGAACGCACATAGCGTGCGATTCTAAATATAGCATAAACATGATCGTCAAATGCAAACGGAATGGTTAATAATGTCTTCATTTGTGATCTTTCCAACAACTATAAAACAATTTAGCATCATAACACGTTACCTTAGGCCTTAGGCTGGGGTATTAAAAATTTACCACCTCTATCTCCGCTATTCTTGGTTTGCATTTGACGTCATGGCGGCTATGTTGAAGGAACTTTAACAAAAAAATCTCATTAACAGCTATTGTATTTGGACTTACGTTTTTCTCCAACATGGCCGCCATAACTTTGTCTTCTAAATCTCAAGAGATTGATTGCAAACTACCAATTACTGTCATTCCTTATGGTTATTGTGCCGATATTTTGCAAACATGTTAACAGAGATATCAAAAATTTTATCTTCTCTATGCCATTGAGTTGTGCGTATTGACTATATTTTGAGATTTTTCAAAAATATTGACATATAGGGGAATCAGAAATTTTATTATTATTATGCAGTTGTTCATATTGTGAGATTTTTCTAATATGTTAGTATTAGGGTATGAAAAATTTTACCACTTCTATGTCTCGAATTGTCTCTAATTTTGATCAAAAATATCTAAAACTCGTGGCACTCAGATAGGGAAGTCAGAAATTCTGACAATCCTATAAATTAAACAACAGAATTAAGCGAGATATTGTCAACACTTTATTTGTATAGGGTAGTCAGAAATTCTGACAACCCTATAAATTAAACGGAACAACTTAGCGAGATATTGTCAACACTTTATTTGCATAGGATAATAGGGTAGAAATTCTGACAACCTTTAGATTCTTGGAGGAAAATTAATAAGATATTGCAAGGTAGTCAGATTTTCTGACAACCCTATATATATAAATACATGCGTACGTCCGTTTCTATAAGTATCTTGTTTTCGATCGAATCATTGTGTTATTTTCTACATTTTAGTGTTACTTTTAGAATAAAAGACAATTTGTGCAAACGATCTTGTTGTCTTAGAAATTGTTCGCAAAACACGGGGTTTTTCCCAACAGAATGAGTGATTTAACTTTTTTTGCTTGTTTCTTTGAATTTTGCGGAAAAAATGCAACTTTGGAATTTCCCCAAATAGTTTGGAACGCGTGTGAAAACTTGACAAAGTGTCAGCTAGGCTCGTATTCGCCACCATCTTTCTTGTGAACTAAATCAAAATGGTATATGTTTTTCTATTTTTAAAGTACTTTCCGTTTAGCTAGAATCCTGAACTTTCTACCCCAAATAGCATTTTTCAATTGCTTTTGTTTGACGTATCACTCAATGTTGTAGCTACGTAGTTGAAAAAAAAACGCATTTGAAATTCTATAATATCTTTGTGATGTAAATGTCATATTATTACGAGCATTGCTAAGTTAAACTCAGGGGAAAACTCTGAGCTCCGCCGGCTGGCATTCGGAAGGTTGTGGGTTTCGAGTCCCGTCTGGAGCTCAGAGTTTTTCCGTGAGTTTAACTTACGACAGCTTGCAACTCAAGCTGAAAACACTAATAACGTACAAAAATAGAAAATAAATAAGTGATGGGTTGTGTTGTGTTGTGTTGTGTTGTGTTGTGTTGTGTTGTGTTGTGTTGTGTTGTGCTGTGCTGTGCTGTGCTGTGCTGTGCTGTGCTGTGCCGTGCCGTGCCGTGCCGCGCCGCGCCGCGCCGTGCCGTGCCGTGCCGTGCCGTGTCGTGTCGTGTCGTGTCGTGTCGTGTCGTGTTGTGTTGTGTTGTGTTATGTTATACGATAAATGAATTTACACCACATTGTTTATTTCTGTTTAGATTCTAACATTTGCCAGACTTGGAGTTAAATCCAAGGGCGAGGATGCCATCGCCATCCATTATTCAGAGGAGGAAGAACTTTTGGGCGATGTGCGAATAAAGATCCGTGAAATAATAAAGAACGCAAAAATTGGTGAAAAAGATGCGATACGCTCCTTCATCAACAGCGCGTTGGAGCACCCTGAGAGTGTAACCCCGAAGGTATATGGTATTATTATTTACGGTATTATTTAATATAGTTGAGTAGGTTTCCTTTGTTGTTTTTTTGTAGGGATATATCTATGATAAATACCTAGCGGTATATTTAACAATTAGACAACTCGCCCTCGTTTTCTATGAGCTGATAGTCAACGAGGCAAGGCCGAGTTGACTATCGGCTCATAGAAAACGAGGGCGAGTTGTCTAATTGTTTTAGTATCAACCACAAACAATTTTCTTTAATGTAAAGAAATCTCATCAAACATATTTAAATAGTTTTACCTTTTTGTTTGCAGAGGTCTCCCCATTCAAAACGTAGCGTAGTTCGATGGCACATGATAAACAATCGCTCACAAAAAAACGAGATTGTAATTAGTTTGCTTCAAATTTAGTGTAGGTATACTCCATAGGCATAAGCGAATTCATTTTCTCATTCGAAAATGTCAAACTGAACAATTTTCCATTACTTTCGGGCCCTTGTTTTCATGATTTCATCACTCGTATATAAATTTTAGCGGACGCCATGTTTGGCCTGGATTCCAGGCCACTTGCAGCGTTAATATGTCGTGGCTTCTGATTGGCCAGGTTAGGAATATTCCAGTTATAAGAACGTTTGTCATTGGATTACGCTACTAGTGGTCTATCACCAATAGACCACTAGTAGCTCAGCCAATCACAATGCCGAATTTGTAATAGACTACCAGTTGGTTGATACTAAATACAGAATTACAGATATAGACCTCTTGAAGAGGTATATATCTATAAACTATGTATATATATATATATATATATATATATATATATATATATATATATATATATATATATATATATATATATGTAATACGCATCCAAATTGGCTTTTATAATTGGCTTTTATATAGCTATTTTTATGTGTAAACTTTGAATAAGAATATATACCTTTTACCAGGTAGCCTATATATACAGATACATCCCGTGAACTTGCAAGTGTGTAAGAACCTCACCCGACGTTTATTAGCATCACCATGTTCAATTGTACATACTTTTGGCATTCTTACATATAACTTTGGTGTTCACATATACTGTTTTAATTTGGCATTGATACATATACTTTAGCATTTATAAATATACTTTTGGTATTCATATACTGAGAGTAATAAATTGGTGGTTGACGGTTTCATAGTCCAACTCACAACTCCAACTGTGTTGCTGTTTGATTAATACAAGATAATGTCAATGTTATAAAGTCATTTAATACCAGAGTAGTAATAAATTGGTAGTTGATGGTTTAATAGTACATCCACTCACAACTCCAACTGTGTTGCTGTTTGATTAATACCAGATAATGTCAATGTTATAAAGTCATTTAATACCAGAGCAATAAATTGGTGGTTGATGGTTTAATAGTCCAACTCACAAATCCAACTGTGTGGTCGTACAGGCCCTTTACTGCAGACGCCAGTGTTAATGAAGTTTGCTGTTTGATTAATACCAGCTAGCTAGATATGTTGATGTTATAAAGTCATTTAATACCAGAGTAATAAATTAATGGCTGACGGTTTAATAGTACGTCCAACTCACAACTCCAACTGTGTGGTCCTAGAGGCCCTTTACTTCAGACGCCAGTGTTAATTTGTTTGCTCTTTCATTAATACCAGATATGTCAACGTTATAAACTCATTTAATACCAGGGTAATAAATTGGTGGTTGACGGTTTAATAGTCCAACTCACAACTCCAACTGTGTGGTCCTAGAGGCCCTTTACTTCAGACACCAGTGTTAATTTGTTTGCTCTTTCATTAATACCAGATATGTCAACGTTATAAAGTCATTTAATACCAGGGTAATAAATTGGTGGTTGACGGTTTAATAGTCCAACTCACAACTCCAACTGTGTGGTCGTAGAGGCCTTTTACTTCAGACACCAGTGTTAATATGTTTGCTCTTTCATTAATACCAGATATGTCAATGTTATAAAGTCATTTAATACCAGAGTAATAAATTGGTGGTTGACGGTTTAATAGTCCAACTCACAACTCCAACTGTGTGGTCGTAGAGGCCTTTTACTTCAGACACCAGTGTTAATATGTTTGTTCTTCATTAATACCAGATATGTCAATGTTATAAACTCATTTAATACCAGAGTAATAAATTGGTGGTTGACGGTTTAATAGTCCAACTCACAACTCCAACTGTGTGGTCGTAGAGGCCTTTTACTTCAGACACCAGTGTTAATATGTTGCTCTTTCATTAATACCAGATATGTCAATGTTATAAAGTCATTTAATATAGTCCAACTCACAACTCCAACTGTGTGGTCCTAGAGGCCCTTACTTCAGATCTGAGATGCCAGTGTTATTAAACTCTTACTTATTATGTAGACCATGCGTAAACCACTTTATTATACAATACTGATACAATCTTGCCTACAAAATATCAAAAATTGTCTGTAGCTATGAACAAAACCAACATGGCGGCCGTTCCTAGGAGTGAGCTCAAAAGCGGATTAATCCGGCAGATTTGGCACGTTTTGTTCACGCCAAAACCACAAAGAAAAACCAAGTGAGCTACACGTACAGGCGTACAGCTGTTAGAGTTTAAAGCAGTATTTGAAAGAGAAAATTGTATTTGAAAGAGAAAAAAGTAAGCGAACCTCAAACTGAAGACGGTATGAATTTACTATTTTTATCTAACTTTGTATAAAACTTTCTAAAGGCTTCTACATTTCTAATTGTATAATAAAACAATTATTGAATTCGGTTTTCGCATGCAAGCTTGTGTTATCAAGCCTCGGTTTGTATTATCCGCCTCAGCTTTCTGCTTTCGGCTTCAGCAGAAAAAACCCCACTTACCTCGGTGTTGATAACACAAGCTATAATGCTCGACCTCATCCAGTAATTATATATTAAAAGACAAAATTACTATCTACATTAGTACAAACATTTCGATCTGTGGGCATATTGTCATGGTTCTTAACTGTAATCTTTTTTATTTAATATATTGCCTAACAGGTTCGGCATAGAGGCATAAATAGAAATGCTAAGACGAAAAGATGCGACATGATTCCGTTGCGCATATTCAATTCGAAAGACCTAGAGGTTGTTAAGGCAGGTTAGTTTTAAAGTGCCAATGCAGCGAAAATTAAGTTTGTCTAATTTGAAAGAACATTGAAAATGACAAAGTAACAACTTTTGTAGAATTTCGTTTCCTTGCGTCATTCTTGAGATATTCAGGTTTGTTTGATGACACTGCATAATGACTTTTTAGAAAAGTATGATTTTCTTTAGGAGAACTTATCCAAAGTACTTAAAAATTTTCACGTGCATGTATGTACCCGTGACTGGTCACTAAACGTGCGAAATTGTGTGAAGTATTTGGACCTTCCTAAAATTGATGCTCTTTCAGAAAGTCATGTAGTGTGATGTCATAAGTAGGTCATTTCTGAATATCTCAAGAATGAAGCAAGGGAACGAAATTCTACAAAATATGTTATACTTTGTCATTTTCAATGTTGTTTCGAAGTAGACAAACTTAATTTTCACTGCATTGGCACTTAAAAGAAGCTAATATATACAGTATATTTAAAAAATTCATTAATAATTCATGAAGGAAAAACAAAAGAAAATGAATATTTAATCAATGTTTTAAATTGGATAACGATAATATCTTGGTGTTCTGATCCTTCGGGACTCGTGACGTTGGGGCCCTTCATCAGCAGTATAACCATCAAATACACTTGTTATATTTCAAACGTTTTATTAGCATAAATAGCGCGGTAAAAGGAGAATGCACTACAATGGCGGAAAACGATTACGAAGACCCCGAGCCCGCCAGTGGTGCCCCCCCTGTACGGAAATGACAACCAATGAGCAACGCCGATTACAAGTTTTGGCGCGAAATGAATATACAGGTTGTAAACAAGGCCAGATGGCCAGAACACTCCCCGTCTGGTATAAATGATACCACTATGAAAATAAACAAAACTAACTGTTCTATGAGTTTAACTCGTTCACAGTTTTAAGTAAAATAACTTCGGTAACCGGTCTGACGTAGGGGCGTTTTGTACCATGTTTTGCAGTAACCAGTTCCAACTTTCGAATTTTGCCATCTTCACTTTGATAGGCCTTATTAACTCGGGCGAGGGGCCACTCGTTCCTCGGAACTTCCTTTGAGCGTAGCAAGACCAGATCGCCCTCTGCAAGGTTCTTTGTTTCCGTCTGCCACTTTCGTCTTGGTTGCAGTATGGGGAGGAACTCCTTTCTCCATCTAGACCAGAAGATGTTGGCCAGGTGTTGAACCTGTCTCCACTGTTTATTGTGCAAACAGAGATCTGTCTGAGTGAATTTGCCCGGAGTTGCCTTGAGTGTTGTGGATTTCTGAGTCAACAGCGTAGAGGGGGTGAGGATATCGGGTATAGTTGGATCATTCGAGACCGGTACCAGGGGTCTGTTGTTCACGATCGCCGTGACTTCCGCCATAAGAGTAGAGACTACCTCGTGGGTGAGTTTCCTGGGTCCTAGGTCGGCAAGCATTGAGTCTAGGATTTTTCTTGAGACTCCTATCATCCTCTCCCATACACCACCAGCATGGGATGCATGTGGAGAGTTGAACATCCACTCACAGCGTTCCCGTTTGAGGTAGGTGTCGATTGCTTTCTTGTCCATCTCCTCAAGAGCGGCGTCCAATTCATTGCGGGCCCCTACGAAGTTAGTCCCGCAGTCAGAGCGGAGTTGGGCTACTGGTCCCCTAATCGCAAGGAATCTGCGTAAAGCGTTGATGAAACTCGAGGTGTCCAGGGATTCGATCAGCTCGATGTGGATTGCTCTGATAGACAAGCAGGTAAAGATTACCGCCCAACGTTTATTGCAAGAGACCCCTCCTCTGGTGCGTCGAGCGACCACTTGCCACGGTCCAAAGACGTCGAGGCCAACAAACGTGAATGGCGGAGCTGGGTTAAGGCGTTCGGCTGGAAGATCGGCCATCTTTTGGTGTTGTTGCTTTCCCCGCAGCTTCCTACATTTCAGGCAGTTGTAGATGACTTTGCTCACAAGTCGTTTTCCTCCAACAATCCAGTAGCCTTTAGATCTGACAATTCCTTGCGTGAAGTGACGTCCTTGGTGCTCGACTTCGTTGTGGAGGTGCTGGACGATGTGGCTCGTAACATGGTGCGATCCTGGCAATATCAGCGGGTGACGCTCTTCATTAGTTAGATCGGCCCGATCAAGGCGTCCGCCAACGCGCAAGAGTCCCTCCTCGTCGAGGATAGGGCTTAGTTTAAGAAGGACGCTGGTTTTGGCAAGTTTCTTTCCATTCCTGATGCATTCGATGTCTTTAGCAAATGCTTCGTGCTGTGAGCTCTTGATGATCACGATTTCTGCTCTCCCGCGTGCTTCGACGATGCTAGGGGCGGCCATGTTGGTTGGCGGGTGTTCTTTCGTTTGGAGAACTACTTTCCCATTAGCCTGGGCTTGATAGGATCGTGCAACCATGATCAATAAGGAGATCGCTCTTACCAGACTTGGCCACAGGGAGAACCTCGTAAACCGACTCGATTGGAGTACAGGTGACTCGCTCTTTTCCATCTTCGTAGTTAACGTTTTTAACTCGGGACGAACTTCAGGGTCGCTTGCATGGAGCTCCAAGGAATCGGGTTCTTCTTCAATGATGCTTGGTTTGGTCTGCTCGTGAAGGAAACGTGGACCGGAAAGCCACATTGAATTTCCGAGGTCGCGAGCCTTTACTGTACGGGTACATGGCCAGAAATGAGGGACAGTCAGCGCAATGCATCGCGGGCGCATAAATTAGCCAAATTCTACGCCTGGAATAGGAATATTAGACATCTTAAAAGAACTTAGAACCTAAAATAAACGAAAAGAACTTAGAATAATATAAATTTAAATCAGTTAAACAATGTGGCAAAGATTTCTTGAATGTATAATCTTTTAATGAAATGAAGTGAACAGAATATTTTATAACTTGACAAGTACAAAAGTACACCAAAATATAGTGAATTTGGAGGGATTTTTTTGTATTTTGGGGCCCTTCGTACCTCATTAAGTTAGTCAGCGGCTGTACGTATAAATGTTTTCAAAATGGTTGACAAGAAGGCACTGAAACGCTCGTAATTTTGGAGTATTTCGCCCTTTGTCTTCTCTGGAACGCTTGCATTGGTAACAGGATCAGCTTACAGTTTTCATAAAAAACAGACTGTTTTAAATGTATTTGGCAGAGCGAATACAAGCTAAGATGTCTCTAAATCAACACAAAATGAAGAATCAAACATCGTACAAGAAAAGTGGACGTGTGCATTTCGTCGTCGAATACTTCGAACAATACTACACTGGCCTGAACTTAGCATATAATGGGGATTTTGCTGTACTTAATAGGAGTTTACGTTGCGAAATAATATTGTAAAATTGACTTACTCGGGCGGAGTATTGGAAAATCGTGACATATCAAGAGTTTACAAGACCACTCATTGAGGTATTTTATAGATTTGTAGACGTGTGCACTTTGCAAATTCTATTTTGTTTCAGTTTGCGCATCGCATTTGTATGTTTTTAGTGTTCAAGCTTAGTATTTCCGCCATCTTGAATTCGCAAAATTGGTTACTTGTGCGCATAACTGGCAGCCATACTGTCCTTAATTTCTGGCCATGGCTAGGTCGGCAGGGTTGTGTTGTGTCGGAACGTAGCGCCACTGGTCCGGTGAAGAGGACTTCCGGATCCGCTCTACTCGGTTGCTCACGTAAACGTAGAATCGTCGGTTCTCGTTTGTGATGTACCCCAAGACAACTTTACTGTCCGAATGATAAGTTATGGAGTCTGGTTGGACTACTCGTTCTTGTATAATTATTTCGGTGATCTCTACTGCGAGAACTGCGGCACACAGTTCCAGGCAATGGACGCATCGCAAAAGGTATGAAGTTCGACGGGTCTTGCTTCTTCTAGCGATGTTGCCGTTGTATAAGCACGAGGGACCTTAACATGTTGGAGGTCGGACAGGGATTTGCACCACTCGTCCCAGGCTGGCTTGTATTCTTGAGGTAACGCCTTGTCCCATTCTTCTAGCTGCCGTTCTTTCAGGTTAGCTGACATGCATCTGAGAAGGCTCTTCGCTCGGATCAACACAGGCGCGGCGATTCTTAACGGGTCGTACAGACTGTTTGTCACCGATAGAACACCACGTCTGGTGAACGGTCTGTTGCCAAGGGCTACTCTGAAAGTAAAGGTGTCCGTTCCTAAATCCCAGGATACACCCAATGATCTCTGGATTGGAGTGGTATCTTGGTCCAAGTCGAGGTCGCGCAGGTCTGAGGCTCGGTCTTCAGCGGGGAATGCGTCGGTTACCTTGGGGTCGTTGGACGCAATCTTGTGAAGTCGTAGATTTGCGGTGACCAGCATGGCTTGAGTACGTCGTAGCAGGTCAATTGCTTGTTCGCTCCCAGCTGTGGATTTTAGCCCGTCGTCGACGTAGAAGTCGTTGTCCACGAATCCCTTGGCGTCGGATCCAAATTCGGCCTCTCCGACTTGGGCGGTCTTCCTGAGGCCGAAGGTGGCAACTGCTGGTGACGACGTATTTCCAAATAGATGGACCTTCATCCTGTATTCCATCACCTCTCCGTCCGGGTTGTTGTCCTCGTACCAAAGGAAGCGCAAGAAGTCTCTGTGGCCTTCCTTGACGATGAACGAATGAAACATCTGCTCAATGTCGGCCACAAACGCTGTAGAGTTCTGGCGGAAGCGTAATAGCACACCCAGGAGACTGTTTGTAAGGTCAGGTCCAGCCAGGAGCAATTTGTTCAGGGAGACGCGGTCACTTTCTGCGGCAGAGTCGAAGACCACCCGGATCTTCTCAGGTTTTTGCGGATGGTATACACCAAAGTGGGGCAAGTACCAGCAGGGTTTAGACGAGGCGATATCTTTCAATGGCACGGGCTCAGCATTCGCATTTTCGAAGATCTTTTTCATGAAATCAAAGTAATGTTGCTTCATCAATGGCTTTCGGTCAAGGGTTCTGCGCATAGATTCGAACCTCTTGTATGCTTCTTTGCGACTGGCTGGCAGCTTTTTGACTTCGTGTCCAAATGGGAGTGGTGCGACCCAATTTCCCGAGTCGTTCTTCACCATACCATGCTCCATTATGTCGATGAATCTTTTGTCCTCCACAGATAACCCTGGTCTGTCGTCATTCTTAGTGCGAGCGAAGATGTTCCTAGCTATTCCATCTTCAAATCTTCCCTGTGCAAATGATTCTTTTCTTTCAGCGTCGCCGGCGCAGACTTCGTCGGGAGTAGAATCCTGTTTGATGAAAAACGAGTTTGGACAAGGCTCGAGGATAGAGGGTCGTCCATTCTGGAGGATGTGCGTCTTGTAGGATGAGACGTCAGTGGGATGTGCTCCGTCTAGACATACGTTGCCCACAATGACCCACCCGAGGTCGAGTCGTTGGGCCCATGGAGAATTTCCCCTTCCATTCCGCGACTCGTGAACCTTATGGAGCGATGGTAGATCTCTTCCGATCAACAGGAGGATGTCGGTTTCGTAGCTAACGTCGGGTATCTTGTCCGCAATTGGTCGGAGATGCGGGTGAGCCATGGCCACAGCTGGTGTAGGAATTTCTTCTTTGCTGTCCGGTATAGCGTTGCATTCGATCACCGTAGGAAGTGGATGGGTTTTGCGTCCATCTAACGATTCGATGACCAGATCTTTGGCACGTCTTCCTTCTAATTGATTTGTACCGGCACACGTTCTTAAAGTGTAGGAAACTGCTTCACCGTCTATGTTCAGCTGCTCGAAGAGTTGAGATTTGGCAAGGGAGCAGTTGCTCTGATCGTCGATAACTACATACGCTCGAATCTTTCTGTCGGGGTGACTCTTCTCATAAATATTGGCCAGACATATCTTGGAACACGATCTACCACCTGGTTTGTCCCCACATAGGTCGGTACACTTTGCTGTAACATGTTCGAGCTCCCCGTCATGGCCGTCCCCATGTCCCTCGTTTTGATGTTCGTCGCGTTTGTGCTCCCCGCCTTGCGCGTTTTGTTTTAATGGCTTCCCAGCATGTAGAGCTTCCACGTGTCTTTCGCTCTGGCATTCTGTGCATTTGGTGGTAGATTTGCAGTCCTTGGCCAGATGAGTTGTAGAGGCTACGCAGCGGTAACATATGCGATGCTGTCTTAGTAGGCTTTTCCTCTCTTCAAGGGGCTTGGCTCGAAAGGCTCGGCATTTGTTCAATGGGTGAGGTTTCTGGTGAAGGACGCACCACTTGCTCGGATCGGTGGCTTCTTCGCCGTCGGTTTCTGGCTCTTTGATATCGGTCCTGTAGGTTTGCCTTGGTTTTGGCCCATGACTTCTTGGGGGCAGGGTTTCTTTCTCTGGAGTATCTAAGACCAGGTTTGGATCGTTTCTTTCTAGTGAAATGTCTTGGATGAATTTTGCAAAATCCCCAAAGGGAGGGTAATCTACGCGGTGATCATTCTTGTAGCGAAAGGCGTGCCTCTGCCATCGGCCCTGGATATCCCCTGGAAGTTTGGCGATGGCTGGCTTTAGGTAGATAGGTTCATCAAGGATCCTGAGACCTTGAAGGCTACCGTCATTCTTTGCACACTCTAGCTCTAACAGCAGGTCGCCAAATTCCTGCAACTTCTTGTTATCCTTGTAGCCGAATTTAGGGAAATTTGTGAGCTTGTCAAGATGGACTTTGGTTAGGACGACGTTGGACCCATAGCGTTCGCCCAATTTCTTCCACACCTCTGCTACTCCATCTGATGGGTTTCTAACATAGGCATTGCGCAGTCTTTGCACAAGCTTCTTAGACTCGCTGGTGGTGTATTCCGTTATTAGGGAAAGTTCTTCGCTGGGGGTGATGCGGACATTCCTGATCATATTTTGAAATGATTCTTTCCAGACATGATAGTTCTCTGGCTTGTCATTGAATTTTTCGATTTTGTTTGCTACTAGCTCTCTGCGGGCCATAAATTCAATGTAGGAAGTAATATCCTGACTTTGTTTTGGTGGTGGGCTTATCTGGTGGCTTTGAGGGTGGAATGTAGTCGTGGTGGGGTATAAGGGTCTGGGATGTGGTGTGTGATGGGTGTGGAGGAGCTTGCTGGGATAACTGATTTTGTTGGTCATTACCCAATGTTCCACTACACTGGTTTTCGACATAGTGCTTTACTCTCTGATCAACGTTGTCTTCAGGCAAGTTTAATTGACGAGGTTCTGATGTAAGGCCTAATTCGTCGTCTATAGCGTTGATTTTAGCGACAGCGATTTCTGCTTCTTCTTCGAGGCGTAATTGTTCTATTCCAGCCTTTTCATCCATTTTGCGCCTGGATAAGGCTACAATCTTGGACAATAATGTTGTAACACCCCCTCCCCCGATTCAATGTTGACCGAAATGAAACAATGTTGGAATGGAGTTTCATATAACAACATTGAATCGGGGGGAGGGGTTGACTGTTACAACTATTATTGTCCAAGATTGTCTAAGACCCAATTTTCCTAATTTTGATAAAACAACTAGTTTTTTTATGTTACGGTAGTGATACAGCATTAAAAGATTAGTTTGCATCAAATTTTCAATATCGAGTATTAAATACCCTCCGTAGTTTGGACATCCAAATTATAAATAACATAATCTCTTCCGTGGGCAAAAGAATAACAAATATTAGGGAAAGGAAAGGCCAGAGATTGAAGTATTGACATGTAGAGTAACACTAAGACGATTGGACATTAAACTATATCTTAAAATTATGTCGGTATTCATTGTGTTTTTATAATTTATATAATAAATAGTTATCTGAACCATTCACCAACGGTCTACCACGGTCTACCACGGTCTACCACTACAATATAACAAAATTAATATACATGTAAATCCCTTTGAAACCCATGGTAGACCGTGGTAGACCGTGGTAGACCGTTGCATAAGGCGGTATATAGTTGCGCAGGGGAAATTAAACCAACTGCTTATGAATAAATGTGGCTTTACAAGCATTCTATAAAAGAGGCTTAAGCTTTACACTTATTTATTGAATGATTTCAACCTCTTCCAGATTTCGCTTCGTCTAAACCGCGTGCGGCAATACGATAATTTCTCAAATTTCAACGACAAGGTAGCGGCGGGTCTTCTTAGTTTTTGAAGCTTATTAATCTTAATATAAAAATAATTATATTCCCATTAACAATTCATTGATAGTATTAGCTGGGGAAATAATTTTTAAACTTAAATAAAACGTTCTATTATGAAATGAAATACACCGTACGTGCTTAGTTTTCCCCAATCATCACAATGTCAGATATAGATTCAGTAAAGCGGGCTCGGATATCAATCACCCAACGGCTGAAATATGAGCGTCATATCTACACAACAGTAATATTATTAATACATCTCTCTTTCAACAGTTATCCTATCCAAGTTACCAACTCTCACACTTTCTCTCGCAATACTAGTGACGTAGATAGTATTGAGTGACAAAGAAAGGGCTTCAGGCAGAGAAATATGGCGGAGAAGCGTGCGTAGTAGAGCGCAATCTATACATTTTTAAATGCACATATCTTTCTACTAATTGCACGAAACAGTCTCAAACTTAACCATTGTTTATTGACTTTAATTTACAAACAGAAATCATATTTTAGCTGTATTTTATACAATATTAAGAAAAATCAGTCAAGGACAATCTTGGACAATAATGTTGTAACACCCCCTCCCCCCGATTCAATGTTGACCGAAATGAAACAATGTTGGAATGGAGTTTCATATAACAACATTGAATCGGGGGGAGGGGTTGACTGTTACAACTATTATTGTCCAAGATTGTAGCTCTTCTTTTTGAATTAACATGGCAGTTTGGGACTCAAGCAAAGACCGTTTCTTCTGCATCTCCACTTTCTTTATGGCTGCAGCAGCTTCAGCTCGGGCTTGTGCTCGAACAGCGGCAGATGATACTGAAGACGCGCGAGAACTAGATCGTACAGAACCCATTTCTAGTAAGAGTTCTTTCTTTCGTTCGTTCCCCTGAGCTATGGCAGTTTCGGCGAATAGTTTATGATTATTCATAACGTCTTGCACTGTTTCACGCTCTTGTTGGCATTGGGGAGTACCCACGTAAGCAAGAAAATCTATGTATGAGAACCACAGGACTTGATATTCGTGAAAGTTTAAACGTACCTTGGTTATGGCAGATCGTAGCTCTCCTAGCGAATCTGGCGACGCTTGAAGGCTTGATGATGCAATTAATACTTTTCTCCATAATTTCTCTAATTTGGCTCTGTCACACTGTATTCGGTTCTCGATGGATTTGGAAGACGGTTTAGCGTTCCTCTTTGGCCTACATGAAGTATCCTGATTTGATGTTAGACTTTCGACTACGTCTCCGTTTCCCCCGTCAACTTCGGCGACATTTTGAGCGTTTGATGTTCGTACGTCGCCATTTATGTCACTGTCCGCATTATTGGCTTGGCCTTGTGTTGACTCGGCAAGTTTTAATTCTTCCCCTACCTTTTGATCGTCGTTAGGAAGTTCCTCCGGTTTTTCTGGGTCGATTAGAACTTCATTTACGTGTTGATCGGCATCCAAAGCGATAGGATCCATGCTACGGGTGCGAAGTCTCCACAACACGAGAGTTGCTCACGATGACGATAGCTCAGCTGTATTTTACGCCAAAACGGTCTCTCCTTTTACTGTTCTGATCCTTCGGGACTCGTGACGTTGGGGCCCTTCATCAGCAGTATAACCATCAAATACACTTGTTATATTTCAAACGTTTTATTAGCATAAATAGCGTGGTAAAAGGAGAATGCACTACAATGGCGGAAAACGATTACGAAGACCCCGAGCCCGCCAGTGGTGCCCCCCCTGTACGGAAATGACAACCAATGAGCAACGCCGATGACAAGTTTTGGCGCGAAATGAATATACAAGTTGTAAACAGGAAGAGGTTAGATGGGATGACTCTCTGGGACCTTTTCCGAAGATGTAGCCTTACGAAGCATGGATTTTAATGAAAACCTATCCCAATACCCCCCTAACCCTAACCCCCTAACCCTAATCTCAAAAGTGTGGAAAGTGTGGGGTTTTGGCCCCTCCTCGTCCCCTCCCCCGCCCTTAATATAGTCGCCAATTTATGGTCCACAACTGTTTCCAAAGATTGTGGGATGCGCAGTAAAGTTCAATACGTCACTTGGCGCAGCCTTCCAAAAAGGTCCCAGAGAGTCATCCCATCTAACTTCTACCTTGTAAACAAGGCCAGATGGCCAGAACACTTGGGTTTTACTGGAGTATCCAACTTCAATCAATTGGCTGATTATCTCATGAATTATTAACGAGTTTTTTACACCCCTTCCTTTTTTGCTCATCGACGGTGAGAATAGCAAATGTCTTTCGCATCTCATTATTGATTTGTTATTGTTATTTTGCTCTGATTGACTAATTTTTTTCGCATCTCATTATTAATTTGTTATTGTTATTTTTATCCGATTAACTAATTTTAGATCACATGATTATCTTTCTTATATATAAGCTCGTTGTTTGTTTACACGTACGTTTCACTCTGACGAAGGGTGAATTCATTTTAAGAAATGGTTCATGGTTTGGAGTGCTCCATCGAGTTATGGATGCACGCGGGAAGTTCAGAGAGCTCGAAAATAAGCGTAAGAGTTGGTCGAGGCGTAGCCGAGAACAACTCTAGATTTTTGAGTGCTCTCCAACTTCCCAAGTGCATCCATAACTCAATGGAGCACGCCAGACCATGAACGATGTCTTTATAACAGAGAATCAGACACAATACAACGGAAAACAATATTTATTTCGCTGATTAAAAATGAGTTTCTCACTACATTTGAAATTGCCGTGCTCCATCGAGTTATGGGGCACTCACGGTAGCCAATCAGAAACGCCGTTGTATTACATCTTGATTTACTGAGTATCATTCTTTATTAAATTGTACAGCTCTCAATGGTCAACCACATGAAATCAATGAACAAGGTAAGAAACTCGTACTAAAATATATCTAGTTATTAAAGTGCTACTAACCTCGACAGTTTTTATTGTCTTATTTGAAAGTAACTTCTTTGAAATAGACCGGCCGTCTATTTCAAAGAAGGCTTCAAGATATTACTTTTGATGGCATTTTTTGTTACAAGCAGGCAACCATGCTAAATCATATCGGATAGTGTATACTTTGAAGGTGAGGGGTGTTGCCAGCCGTAATTATTGATTTATATACTAAAATTCCGAGCTTTTTGAAAGCACAGTGTGACGGATGGGATATCTGTAAAGCGATGCCTATTTACGTTTGTGTATTATTTGAATTACAAATTCAGAATGCTATCCAATCAGCGTGCCTGAAGTTCTGATTATTCTAATTCGCATAACTCAATTATAAACAAACAAGAAACATTGCGCAAATTCGCCTAAATATAACACTTAGAAGAACAGCCACAACAATCTGAAAACTTTTTGTTACAAGCAGGCAACCAGCATAGAAATGTAGCTTAGACATTGATCAAGATGACTAGCCCGGTTGCCTTCCGTGTATCACAAGATAGTACTGTTGAACCGGTGAGTTATAAATGTCTAAGGATATTATGAGCAATACTATACTATAGTATACAAAAGCTCATGATCAGCTTTATAACAGTAGATACAGGGCGGGAAAGGCAAATTACCAAAATAAAACGAAGTAATTTACGAATATGTGACTTTCCTGTTGATACTAGGTCTGATAAATTTCTGATTCTTGGCAACTGGCAAGCTTACCTTTTTGTGGCCGTTCTTCGAAGTATTATATTTAGGTGTATTCACGCAATATTTCTTGTTTGTTTATGATTGTGAGTTATGCGAATTAGGTTATGCAAAACTAGAGGCACGCTGATTGGATAGCATTCTGAATTTAGCTCATTCAAATAAAACACAAACGTAAAAAGCTCTAAATTTTAGTATATAAATCAATAATTACGGCTGGCAACACCCTTCACCTTCAAAGTATACATCTGATACGATTTATCATGGTTGTCTGCTTGCAACAAAAAATGCCATCAACGGTGTTTTTGAGACACTTTTTTCGAGGTTGGCCGGTCGTCTAAAAGATTTTCGCTTTGTTTTTGGGTATTTCATTTTGTTCTTTAAAATCGAGAAGTTTGGTGGTGTGGGAGAAACACGCACACGTGTTATTCATACTTTAGTGGTTTTATTTGATGAACGCAAAGATATAACTTATAACATTCTCTGATAAGTCATTATGCATGTGTGACGTAAATTCTTGACATTTGCATATTAAACAAAATGAATTATCTCAAAAACAAAGCGAAAATCTTCCAAAGAATTTACTTTATCATTTTAAAAGTTCTTCCAAATAAGACAATAAAAACTGTCGATATTACAATTATTGGATAAGGTTGAGCATGATATCGTGTGTTATAAACGCCAAGGTTTGTATTATCGGCCGAAGCCGAAGGCTGAGGCGGATAACACAAACCGAGGTTTGATAACACGAGCTATCATGTGAAAACCGAATTCAATAATTGTTTTATTATACAATTATAAATGTAGAAGCCTTTAGAAAGTTTTATACAAAGTTAGATAAAAACAGTAAATTCATACCTTGAAAAAACTGCTTTAAACTCTAACAACTGTATGTGTAGCTCGCTTGTTTTTTCTTTGTGGTTTTGGTGTCAGCAAAACCTGCCAAATTCGGTCGATTAATTCACTTCTGATCGTCGCTCCTAAAGTCCCCGGTGGCCTTGTTTGTTTTGCTCAAACCGCTGGCCAGCTCGCAAAAATTACGTCATGGGGCTAGCACTGATCTCAATATAACTGGATAGGACATGGGGCCGAATTTAGCGTGCCAGCTGTATGATGACGTGACCACTACCTAAGATGGGCATCACTAAAGTTCATAAGCTTTCGTAGATTGAAAACAGATAAAAAGAGTTATTTTAAGAAGATTTAAACGTATGTAAGGACATAAGAAGTACTCAATAAGGTTTAAGGCGCTAATTTCTTGCATTTGTTTGCGTTACCGAGCTGTAAAACCTTGAAATTTCGTTGTCTTTCTTCAGTGCCGACAACGAAGAAACTTCACGATAATATAAACTGAAAAACAGACTATAAAATCTACGAAGAATTCAATTCCAAGTCTTAAATTGTACCTTTTATAGTAACCTTAATGTCTTAACAATATCTCGTGTTGTGTGCACTTGCCATCTTTTGACTGTACCTGATGTTAAACATGCAGTGAAAACTAAACGAACCGGCATCTGTTGTTTGCTTTACAGCTTTTCCGACTCCCCCGGCACAGAGTACTTAATATTTCTCCCCTCGGATAATCCGACCGTGCTGACGTCATGATTGCTTATGCCAGTCAACTTTGGGATTGGGAACAAGTTCTAAGGCTGCAATGCGTCATATGTTCCACTACGTAAGATGGCGGCGACTGCCACGAAATGTTTGACTGCTGGCCATAGGGAAGGGCCTATCCAGTTTATTTAGAGATCAGTGGTGGCTAGACCTCAAGAATTGTCTGTAGGTTTTTAGCCAATCACAATCGAGATTGTATCAGTATTGTATAATAATAACAACAACATTGTATTGCTATAGATTCTAGCTGGCCGGAGATAACATTAGAAACGACCTCTGACGAGGAGGAGGAGGAGGAGGAGGAGGAGGAGGAGGACGAGGACGAGGAGGAGCCAGTTATTTCGTCAAGATTTAGTAAGAATGATTCAGTTGTTGAATAGTCACTAAACCACAGGGAACCCAACTCTGATGCTTGTGGTCCGGGATCCCTTTGAGTTATCCCTTTTAGCCGAAACCTTAGAATACTGGCAAAGCATTCTGGTAAAGGTTATATATCTTTGCTATTATTAAACGGAATCAGTTGAAAATGTATCTTTTTGTTGTTGTAAGGGAAAACACACACATAATTGCTTTGAAGTGATTTCGTTTGATAATAGCAAAGATATATAACCTTTCCCGGTAAGTCATTATGCACGTTGTGATGCCACATACTTAAAGTTTCATGCCCGTAGGCAATCTTCAGGCAAAAGTAGAATCCGTTAGTTTATTGAGCACTCTCCGAGCTATACGCAACGAAATCTGGTTTATCTTGTTTATATATATATATATATATATAGTTAAAGTTCAAAGACTCAACAGGTTTGATTACACATTTTTATTACTATTTAGTTTCGTGCCACACGTATTGTGTGGTACTCTTCAGATAAAATGGTCTAACGAAACTAAATAGTTATAAAAATGTCTAATCGAACCTGTTCAGGCTTTGAACTTTAACTATAATATGCTCTGGATTCCCATCGAGCACTCCGCCAAAGGTTTTGCAACATCTTCTACAGTATACCAGTATACATATATATACATATAGCACCTGAAGAGCTAAACAGCGAAAACGTTAGTGCAATAAATACCACACAACTAAAACGAGTGTTACATTCAATTGCCTCTATTTGACAAAATATATATATATATATATATATATATATATATATATATATATATATATATATATATATATATATATATATGTATATTTAGAACAATTATGGGACAATGAACTCGGGTGGAGAATAATGATATTATAGCTGTTACTCCTGTTACTCCGAGTGATGAACCATATTGGACAAGTAGAGAAAACTCTACTTGGCGCGGCTGGGATTCGAACCCGCGACCTTCGGTTTACTAGCCGACGCTCTACCAATCTAGTATCTGTTTCAAAATATCAAATAACCCAAGTACCATCATTCGACCACCAGCTCCCAACTTGACCTGTAGCTCAGTCGGTAGAGCGTCGGACTAGTAAACCGAAGGTCGCGGGTTCGAATCCCAGCTGGGCTAAATAGAGTTTTCTGTACTTGTCCAGTATGGTTCGTCACTTGGAGTAACACCTAATATCATTATTTATTATATGGCTGGGTTTGATTTCCGGTCCGTACGCAAAACGACGCACGCTGATTGGTTCCTGAGAGGTCGGGATTTTACGATATTGACCCGCGGGCTCTGGGTCAATACGCTTTTTTCTCGGCCCTGTAAAGTTTGGCGAGAAGATTTCTGAGTTGATTTGAATACAAATAAAAGTGTACTGGGTATCTTTATTCAAATATTTTGAACGATAAAATGTGTTGGAACATTACTGCTGGTTTTCTTTAAAGCTGTTTATCTAAAAATACGACAAATAAAAGCCGAACTGGTGTAAACAAGAAGGCCAAGAAGCGACACGTAACAAAAGTTAACAGGTAGGCTATTATAAAGGTAAACAGCATGCTCCGAAGGCGAAAACAACGCTCGAAACTTAAAAATAAAATGAACCAATAGCCATATAATAAATTCCTTATTAAGCTCGTTTGCTCGGTCTGTACGGGAAAGTATTTGCCCTCGGTTTTATCGCACAAACCTCGCTCCTTCGTCGCTCGGTCTGTACGAAAATCTCAGGCAAATAGTTTCCCGTACAGTCCTCACACTCGGTTAATAAGTCCTTAATATGTATAGGTAATCATATGATTTTGCTCGTACAATTAAGGATTTACACTACAAGTGATATTTGAAAATTTTGCCAAAATTGCACGAGCCGTTAGGCGAGTGCAATTTGGCATAATTTTCAAATATCACGAGTAGTGTAAATCCTTAATTGTACGAGCAAAATCATATGATTACTCATTTATTATATACATGACAAAATTACGACACGTACGCTTCGTACTCACTCACGCCTTTACAAAAACATCTTGTTTCATTACTTGACAAGAAACATTTTCACCCTGGGTGCTCTCCGTACTCATTTCAAAATGTTTACCTGGAATTTTTAGTTCGTAGTGTTAGTGTACCACAAGTCGTTGGAAATGTCAAAACTAACCATTGCAGAATTGGCCGCCATTTTGAATTTTATTGTCAACATCGTCCCCAGGGCCTTGGGAGCAGTACAATTAATAAAATAATTGTACTCCTCTCCACGAATCAGAATGTAGTAATTTTGTCATGCATATAATAAATATATATATAGAGAGAGTACTTAATATTTCTCCCCTGACCCCTTGGATAATCTGACCGTGCTGGCGTCAAGATTGTTTATGCACGTTGGGATTAAGAACAAGTTCTAAGGCCGCAACGCGTCATATGTTCCACTACGAAAGATGGCGGCGAGGGAATGCCCTATCCAGTTAGCCTGTGTAGCGGCGCTTGGGGTTGGGGGGAGGGGAATACAGCGACGAGCGAGTGACGAAGTCGCGAGCGAGTCGCTGTATAACCACCCCCCCCCCCCCCCCCCCAACCCCAAGCGCTGCTACGCAGGCTACTATCCAGTTTATATAGAGATCAGTGGTGGCTAGACATCAAGAATTGTCTGTAGGTTTTTAGCCAATCACAATCGAGGTTGTATCAGTATTGTATAATAATAACAACAATATTGTATTGCTATAGATTCTAGCTGGCCGGAGATGACATTAGAAACGACCTCTGAGGAGGAGGAGGAGGAGGAGGACGAGGACGAGGACGAGGAGGAGGAGCCGGTTATTTCGTCAAGATTTAGTAAGAATGATTCAGTTGTTGAATAGTCACTAAACCACAGGGAACCCAACTCTGATGCTTGTTGTCCGGGATCCCTTTGAGTCATCCCTTTTAGCCGAAACCTTAGAATACTGGCAAAGCATTCTGGTAAAGGTGATATATCTTTGCTATTATTAAACGGAATCAGCTGAAAATATATATTTTTGTTGTTGTAAGGGAAAACACACACATAATTGCTTTGAAGTGATTCCGTTTGATAATAGCAAAGATATATAACCTTTCCCGTAAGTCATTATGCACGTTGTGATGTCACATACTTAAAGTTTCATGCCCGTAGGCAATCTTCAGGCAAAAGTGGAATCCGTTAGTTTATTGAGCACTCGCCGAGCTATACGCAACAAAATCTGGTTTATCTGGTTTATATATATATATATATATATATATATATATATTACCAGGGTTAAGTCACGTTGACCTGAAAAAAAGAGAAAAAGAGAAGATTTTTTTCTCTTTTTTTCAGGCCAACGTGACTTAACCCTGGTAATATTTGGATTTCAACCGTGGCCGACGCTGTCCTAGAAGCTTTTATATATATATATATATATATATATATATATATATATATATATATGTATATTTAGAACAATTATGGGACAATGAACTCGGGTGGAGAATAATGATATTATAGCTGTTACTCCTGTTACTCTGAGCGATGAACCATATTGGACAAGTAGAGAAAACTCTACTTAGCCCGGCTGGGATTCGAACCCGCGACCTTCGGTTTACTAGCCGACGCTCTACCAATCTAGTATCTGTTTCAAAATATCAAATAACCCAAGTATAGCTCAGTCGGTAGAGCGTCGGACTAGTAAACCGAAGGTCGCGAGTTCGAATCCCAGCCGCGTCAAGTAGAGTTTTCTCTACTTGTCCAGTATGGTTCGTCACTTGGAGTAACACCTAATATCATTATTTATTATATGGCTGGGTTTGATTTCCGGTCCGTACGCAAAACGACGCACGCTGATTGGTTCCCGAGAGGTCGGGATTTTACGATGTTGATCTTGGGGTCAATACGCTTTTTTCTCGGCCCTGTAAAGTTTGGCGAGAAGATTTCTGAGTTGATTTGAATACAAGTAAAAGTGTACTGGGTATCTTTATTCAAATATTTTGAACAATAAAATGTGTTGGAACATTACTGCTGGTTTTCTTTAAGCTGTTTATCTAAAAATACGACAAATAAAAGCCGAACTGGTGTAAACAAGAAAGCCAAGAAGCGACACGTAACAAAAGTTAACAGGTAGGCTATTATAAAGGTAAACAGCATGCTCCGAAGGCGAAAACAACGCTCGAAACTTAAAAATAAAATGAACCAATAGCCATATAATAAATTCCTTATTAACCTCGTTTGCTCGGTCTGTACGGGAAAGTATTTGCCCTCGGTTTTATCGCACAAACCTCGCTCCTTCGTCGCCCGGTCTGTACGAAAATCTCAGGCAAATAGTTTCCCGTACAGTCCTCGCACTCGGTTAATAAGTCCTTAATATATATAGGTAATCATATGATTTTGCTCGTACAATTAAGGATTTACACTACAAGTGATATTTGAAAATTTTGCCAAAATTGCACGAGCTGTCAGGCGAGTGCAATTTGGCATAATTTTCAAATATCACGAGTAGTGTAAATCCTTAATTGTACGAGCAAAATCATATGATTACTCATTTATTATATACATGACAAAATTACGACACGTACGCTTCGTACTCACTCACGCCTTTACAAAAACATCTTGTTTCATTACTTGACAAGAAACATTTTCACCCTGGGTGCTCTCCGTACTCATTTCAAAATATTTACCTGGAATTTTTAGTTCGTAGTGTTAGTGTGCCACAAGTCGTTGGAAATGTCAAAACTAACCATTGCAGAATTGGCCGCCATTTTGAATTTTATTGTCAACATCGTCCCCAGGGCCTTGGGAGCAGTACAATTAATAAATTAATTGTACTGCAGTACAATTAATAAAATAATTGTACTCCTCTCCACCAATCAGAATGTAGTAATTTTGTCATGCATATAATAAATATATAGAGAGAGTACTTAATATTTCTCCCCTGACCCCTTGGATAATCTGACCGTGCTGGCGTCAAGATTGTTTATGCCGGTCAACGTTGGGATTAAGAACAAGTTCTAAGGCCGCAATGCGTCATATGTTCCACTACGAAAGATGGCGGCGAGGGAATGCCCTATCCAGTTAGCCTGCGTAGCGGCGCTTGGGGCTGGGGGGAGGGGAATACAGCGACGATCGAGTGACGAAGTCGCGAGCGAGTCGCTGTATAACCACCCCTCCCCCCCCCCCCCCAACCCCAAGCGCTGCTACGCAGGCTACTATCCAGTTTATATAGAGATCAGTGGTGGCTAGACATCAAGAATTGTCTGTAGGTTTTTAGCCAATCACAATCGAGATTGTATCAGAATTGTATAATAATAACAACAATATTGTATTGCTATAGATTCTAGCTGGCCGGAGATGACATTAGAAACGACCTCTGACGACGACGAGGAGGAGGAGGAAGAGGAGGAGGAGGAGGAGGACGAGGAGGAGGAGGAGGAGGAGGAGGAGCCAGTTATTTCGTCAAGATTTAGTAAGAATGATTCAGTTGTTGAATAGTCACTAAACCACAGAACCCAACTCTGATGCTTGTTGTCCGGGATCCCTTTGAGTTATCCCTTTTAGCCGAAACCTTAGAATACTGGCAAAGCATTCTGGTAAAGGTTATATATCTTTGCTATTATTAAACGGAATCAGTTGAAAATGTATATTTTTGTTGTTGTAAGAGGAAAACACACACACATAATTGCTTTGAAGTGATTCCGTTTGATAATAGCAAAGATATATAACTTTTCCCGGTAAGTCATTATGCACGTTGTGATGTCACATACTTAAAGTTTCATGCCCGTAGGCAATCTTCAGGCAAAAGTGGAATCCGTTAGTTTATTGAGCACTCTCCGAGCTATACGCAACAAAATCTGGTTTATCTGGTTTTATATATATATATATATATATATATATATATATATATATATATATATATATATATATATATTTATTTATTAAGTGAAAAAGCTGTCGCTACTCGAGTTTCACGCTTACACGCGATCGTCAGGCAACTGACAGACTCGATCTAGTTAAACTCTATTTACATGATGAAACGAGGTGTCGTGTTCGACATAACGTTTGACCTAACTGACGGTACGTACAAACCATACAGAAAACCTAACGACGAACCACTTTACGTTAACCGACTATCTAACCACCCTCCCTCCATACTACGCCAACTACCATTATCAATCAACAAACGCATCAACAAACTCTCATGCGACAAACGAACATTCGACGCTGCCGCACCGCTCTACAACGACGCCTTAAAACACAGCAACTTTGACACAAACCTCACATACGAACCACCCGCGCAGAACGGAAACGACTACCCTAACTATAACCATCAACGAAAACGGAACAGACAACGCAACGCTATTTGGTATAACCCACCTTTTAGTAAGAACGTTAAAACGAACATAGGACGAGACTTTCTATCACTACTTGACAAACACTTCCCCCCTTCCAACAAACTATATAGCATATTCAACCGACATACTGTACGAGTCAGTTACAGCTGCCTACCTAACATGAAATCTTTTATTTCCCAACACAACAACAAAATACTCAACCAACACACCAAACAACAAACGAACACTCAAAACACAAACGAATGCAACTGCAGACGACCAGACGCATGCCCGGTCGAGAAGAAATGCCTGTCAGAAAGCGTGGTCTACCAAGCTGATGTTACCACAGTTAACAACAATGAGACGAAATCGTACGTAGGCGTAACGGGCGGACCATTCAAGAACAGATACTGAAACCACACAAAGTCGTTTTCACACAGAAAATACGCCGATGAAACGGAACTGTCAAAGTATATTTGGAGATTGAATGATTCTAAGCGCGCGTTCAAGATAAATTGGTTTCGCTAAGAAAGAAAATTCCCGCCTACAAAATCGGCTCGCGAAGGTGTAACTTGTGCTTGGAAGAAAAACTAATCTTACTGAAGGACCGGAAACACGAACTACTGAACAGACGCAGGAAATTTACGCGTTTCCGGTTAGCACCGGCCGTGATTTTCAGGCTGAAATTTGTATATATATGTATATATATGTATATATATGTATATATATGTATATGTATATATATATATATATATATATATATATATATATATATATATATATATATATATATATATATGTGTATATATATATATATATATATATATATATATATATATATATATATGTATATATATATATATATATATGTATATATATTTAAAACACTCATTAATAATTCATGAAGAAAACACAAAAGAAATCATGACCGTGAAGGAGGTTGTAGGTTGTATATCAGGTCACTATCTCCGCTCTAAAACATTGAAATTGAGCTTTTTCTGAATTAATCTGAACAAATATTACTCATATTAACATCAAAGACTCGGCGTGTTTTAAGCTGTTTACAACATTCGCGTCCGTGTTGTATCGAATATATAATCACTCGCCTTCGGCTCGTGATTGTATATTCGATACAACACGGCCGCTCATGTTGTAAACATTACATATATATATATATATATATATATATATATATATATATATATATATATATATATATATATATATATATATATATATATATATATACATATATAAATATATATGTATATATATATATATATGTATATTTAGAACAATTATGGGACAATGAACTCGGGTGGAGAATAATGATATTATAGCTGTTACTCCTGTTACTCCGAGTGATGAACCATATCGGACAAATGGAGAAAACTCTACTTGGCGCGGCTGGGATTCGAACCCGCGACCTTCGGTTTACTAGCCGACGCTCTACCAATCTAGTATCTGTTTCAAAATATCAAATAACCCAAGTACCATCATTCGACCACCAGCTCCCAACTTGACCTGTAGCTCAGTCGGTAGAGCGTCGGACTAGTAAACCGAAGGTCGCGGGTTCGAATCCCAGCTGGGCCAAATAGAGTTTTCTCTACTTGACCGGTATGGTTCGTCACTTGGAGTAACACCTAATATCATTATTTATTATATGGCTGGGTTTGATTTCCGGTCCGTACGCAAAACGACGCACGCTGATTGGTTCCCGAGAGGTCGGGATTTTACGATATTGATCTTGGGGTCAATACGCTTTTTTCTCGGCCCTGTTAGGTTTGGCGAGAACATTTCTGAGTTGATTTGAATACAAATAAAAGAGTACTGGGTATCTTTATTCATGAACAATAAAATGTGTTGGAACATTACTGCTGGTTTTCTTTAAAGCTGTTTATCTAAAAATACGACAAATAAAAGCCGAACTGGTGTAAACAAGAAGGCCAAGAAGCGACACGTAACAAAATTTAACAGGTATTATAAAGGTAAACAGCATGCTCCGAAGGCGAAAACAACGCTCGAAACTTAAAAATAAAATGAACCAATAGCCATATAATAAATTCCTTATTAACCTCGTTTGCTCGGTCTGTACGGGAAAGTATTTGCCCTCGGTTTTATCGCACAAACGTCGCTCCTTCGTCGCTCGGTCTGTACGGAAATCTCAGGCAGATACTTTCCCGTACAGACCTCGCACTCGGTTAATAAGTCTTTAATATGTATAGGTAATGATATGATTTTGCTCGTACAATTAAGGATTTACACTACAAGTGATATTTGAAAATTTCGCCAAAATTGCACGAGCCGTCAGGCGAGTGCAATTTGGCATAATTTTCCAAATATCACGAGTAGTGTAAATGCTTAATTGTACGAGCAAAATCATATGATTACTCATTTATTATATACATGAAAAAATTACGACACGTACGCTTCGTACTACCCTGCGAGTCAGAGCCCCGTTCCAACCTACGCAAGCTTCGGGGGAAAGTGGGTTCTGCCAACAAACTCGATATTTCTTTTTGAGCATGCGTGAACGGTTGCCAAGATACTATTTTGGGCCCAGGCACTAACGCGTCATTTCCTATTTTCCTGCTAGAGCTTGTTTGACCAGTTCAAAACCTGACTGACTCGCCCCAAGTTTGGGGCGAAGATCTAGTTTGTTGGCAGAGCCTACTTTTCCCCGAAGCTTGCGTAGGTCGGAAAGGGGCTCTGACTCGCAGTGTAGCTTGGTACTCACCTACGCCTTTAAAAACATCTTGTTTCATTACTTGACAAGAAACATTTTCACTCTGGGTGTTCTCCGTACTCATTTCAAAATATTTACATGGAATTTTTAGTTCATAGTGTTAGTGTACCACAAGTAGTTGGAATTGTGAAAACTATCCATTGCAGAATTGGCCGCCTTTTATTGTCAACATCGTCCCCAGGGCCTTGGGAGCAGTACAATTAATAAAATAATTGTACTCCTCTCAACCAATCAGAATGTAGTAATTTTGTTATGCATATAATAAATATATATAGAGTACTTAATATTTCTCCCCTGACCCCTCGGATAATCTGACCGTGCTGGCGTCAAGATTGTTTATGCCGGTCAACTTTGGGATTAAGAACAAATTCTAAGGCCGCAATACGTCATATGTTCCACTACGAAAGATGGCGGCGAGGGAATGGCCTATCCAGTTAGCCTGCGTAGCGGCGCTTGGGGTTGGGGGGGAGGGGAATACAGCGACGAGCGAGTCGCTGTATAACCCCCCCCCCCCCCCAACCCCAAGCGCTGCTACGCAGGCTACTATCCAGTTTATATAGAGATCAGTGGTGGCTAGACATCAAGAATTGTCTGTAGGATTTTAGCCAATCACAATCGAGATTGTATCAGTATTGTATAATAATAACAACAATATTGTATTGCTATAGATTCTAGCTGGCCGGAGATAACATTAGAAACGATCTTTGAGGAGGAGGACGAAGACGAGGACGAGGAGGAGCCAGTTATTTCGTCGAGATTTAGTAAGAATGATTCAGTTGTTGAATAGTCACTGAACCACAGGGAACCCAACTCTGATGCTTGTGGTCCGGGATCCCTTTGAGTTATCCCTTTTAGCCGAAACCTTAGAATACTGGCAAAGCATTCTGGTAAAGGTTATATATATTTGCTATTTTTAAACGGAATCAGCTGAAAATGTATCTTTTTGTTGTTGTAAGGGAAAACACACACACACATAATTACTTTGAAGTGATTCCGTTTGATAATAGCAAAGATATATAACTTTTCCCGGTAAGTCATTATGCACGTTGTGATGCCACTGGTTTGTTTCGCCAGGAAACAAAAAACAGCAAAACATGTTATGTTGTCATTTCAAAAGTACTTTCAAATAAGACAAACTTCATTTTCGTTTCGTAAACACTTTAAAGAGAATTGAGGCGCTGTAGAGAAATGTTCGTTTACCAGAACCAGTACGCGGGTAAGGCAGCGAAAGGTCATATAAGCAGGCTCTAGTACGAGCGTGTTGTTGAGTGGCAGATACGAAATTGAACATAAGTTTAAAAGAAGGTGGAGCATTAGGATTGATTAGTATATTTAATAGTAGAAGAAGCTTCCTAAACTTAAAGGTGCTGTCCAGTTCGTTCTGCGCATGATCCCCATCTTTGTTTATATACTGTATAACTGGACTGCGGGTGCCTATGCGAAAAATGTCCCATGGTAGGACGCCATCTTGTTAGGTCAAATCACGAAATTAACCAATCTCAGATGACCCTGACCGAGACGCCATCTTGTTAAGTCTAAAATTAACCAATCAGCAAACCAGAAAATCAAAGATGGCGCCGATCAGCCCTGCAGCCATTTATATACAGGTCAGTGGCTCGGAGCAACATGGCGGAAAACCAAGCGATTCGGCGAGGATATCTCTTCAGATTTCTTCTATTTCTTCTGTTAATGTTTTGTTTTGAGTACAAGTAATAAAGAGGAAGCAAGACAAGCTTACAATCTTGAATAAGGTATCAGTAAATTTTTTTTCTAAATAAAGATGTAAACATTAATTTACTTCCGATATCCTACTGGCTTGAACTAAAGGATCTCGTGTCTTCTTTTTTAAATGTAAACAAGGCCTCTTCGACCTAGACATCTCCTCTTTCGTCACTTTTTCTTCTCACAGCACGTCTCGCACCCGTTCAAGTAAGGACAACTTGCTTCAAGTCAACCATTGCAGGACGTCTCTCTATAGGAACTCTTTTTTCAACCGAATTGTCCTTCTCTGGAACAATCTCTCTCCCACCATTCGTAATAGTTCATCCGTTTCCTCCTTCAAACACAGACTAACTGTTTACTACTCTTCTCTACTACACTCATCTTTCGATGTAAACAGAATGCGCACTTGAAAAACCTTCTGTTCCAAGTGCCGCTCTTTCAACTTAAGCTGTTGTTCCTAACTCGTCATGTCTTCTGTAAACTGTATATTTGTTCTCGTCTTTATTTTATTGTATGTTATGTTTGTTTTCATTAAGGTCGGTCTTCACATGGGACTACTCATGTCCTGTTGACCTTACCTTCAACCATATCTTTAGTTATTCAAAGTTTTTTTCTCTCTCTAATTTGATAGTTTTAATTCTTTCGCATTTATGTATGGTTGTAAAGTTAATAAATAAATAAATAAATAAATAAATAAATAAAAAAAAAAGAAGTACATGCGCAGAACGGACTGGAGGACACCATTAATTAGATAAAAAATTGGAATCCAGTTAAGCTGGGGAAAAAGAAGGACAGAAGGAATAGAAGAGTCCGCATCTAGGATAATGCGTGCTGCACGCTTTTGAAGGCGAAGAATTCTTTGCAAAAGTCACACTGTTCAATTTCTTCGCTGTTTAATGTGACCGAGAGGGATCGATCAGGAATAAGCCTTAATTGTTGGATGGAATGGATGAGCATGGTTTTGGTCTTGGATGTGTTAGCTACCATCCTGTTTCGACGTTGGTTTCAAACGTCGAACCTAATGGTCGAACTGAATGCTAGGGATGAGCATTCGTTGGTTTTGGTCAGTGGTGAACTACGCGAATCGTGCCGCTTATTGATTTGTGTCTCACAAGTAAAATGACGGTTAGGATAAAAGTTTTATTTGGATTAGCTTTAGTTCTAGGTTGAAAATACATTAGAATGAAATTCCAATTAAGAATTCAACTGATGCTTGTTTCGCGAGACATGAATAATGTACCATGCCTGTTGTCAGAATGTCACTTAAATGCGACGCTCATCTCTACGCGCCGTTCGATTGACTTCTTCATCTTCTTCGAACTCAGTGCATCGAGGTATATAATATATACCGGGGCGCTACAGCTCGCATTGCAGCGAGAAAACTAGACAAACTAGTTTTTTCGGTCATTTGTATTAGGTTCGGCACATGATAAGTTCGATGTTTGAACCAGCTCTAAAAGTAACTGGAGGGCAGTCAGAGACTGCATATACTACCAAAATCAGTAGAGTGTCTTTTCCGGAAGAAAAAAGGTTGTCTGGAAGGCGGCCAAACGTGTATGTTTTTGGGACGTCGACTCAACGGCTCAGGAATGCAGCGTGGCGTGTGAACGAATTCAACGAAATCAACGAATTCTGTTGAACAAGATATTTTTTGAACGGCGTGTACTACAGTATCACATTCATTTTACACTACGTTCAAAATTAACATCTTATTCAATTGAATTCGTCTATTTTGTTGTATTCGTTCACCCGCCACGCGGCATTCACGAGCCGTTGACGTCATAAAACATAAACGTTTGGCCGCCTTCCAAACAACCTTTTTTCTTCCGGTAAAGACACTCTACTGATTTTGGTAGTACCTCCGCCAGTGGGTTATTAGAGGTGTTTAAAAAAAATGAGTCATCCCGCTAACTAGGCTAACATACATGTATATGAATGGATGAATTGCTTGATTGCACTCGTACCAAAATTAAGTAAAAATATTTGCATAAAATCTGGATAATGAGCGCAATCAAGCATTTCTTCTACACGGAGAATCTTGCTGTCAGATTTTTATTAATTTCTCATCCAAATCTTTACCAAATTCAACCAAAATTTAATGGATTTGTCGTTGGTCATGACTAACCCTTCGGCGAATGACAGACAAACAAACAAACAAACAAACAAACAAACAAACAAACAAACAAACAAACAAACAAACAAACAAACAAACAAACAAACAAACAAACAAACAAACAAACAAACAAACAAACAAACAAACAAACAAACAAACAAACAAACAAACAAACAAACAAACAAACAAACAAACAAACAAACAAACAAACAAACAAACAAACAAACAAACAAACAAACAAACAAACAAACAAACAAACAAACAAACAAACAAACAAACAAACAAACAAACAAACAAACAAACAAACAAACAAACAAACAAACAAACAAACAAACAAACAAACAAACAAACAAACAAACAAACAAACAAACAAACAAACAAACAAACAAACAAACAAACAAACAAACAAACAAACAAACAAACAAACAAACAAACAAACAAACAAACAAACAAACAAACAAACAAACAAACAAACAAACAAACAAACAAACAAACAAACAAACAAACAAACAAACAAACAAACAAACAAACAAACAAACAAACAAACAAACAAACAAACAAACAAACAAACAAACAAACAAACAAACAAACAAACAAACAAACAAACAAACAAACAAACAAACAAACAAACAAACAAACAAACAAACAAACAAACAAACAAACAAACAAACAAACAAACAAACAAACAAACAAACAAACAAACAAACAAACAAACAAACAAACAAACAAACAAACAAACAAACAAACAAACAAACAAACAAACAAACAAACAAACAAACAAACAAACAAACAAACAAACAAACAAACAAACAAACAAACAAACAAACAAACAAACAAACAAACAAACAAACAAACAAACAAACAAACAAACAAACAAACAAACAAACAAACAAACAAACAAACAAACAAACAAACAAACAAACAAACAAACAAACAAACAAACAAACAAACAAACAAACAAACAAACAAACAAACAAACAAACAAACAAACAAACAAACAAACAAACAAACAAACAAACAAACAAACAAACAAACAAACAAACAAACAAACAAACAAACAAACAAACAAACAAACAAACAAACAAACAAACAAACAAACAAACAAACAAACAAACAAACAAACAAACAAACAAACAAACAAACAAACAAACAAACAAACAAACAAACAAACAAACAAACAAACAAACAAACAAACAAACAAACAAACAAACAAACAAACAAACAAACAAACAAACAAACAAACAAACAAACAAACAAACAAACAAACAAACAAACAAACAAACAAACAAACAAACAAACAAACAAACAAACAAACAAACAAACAAACAAACAAACAAACAAACAAACAAACAAACAAACAAACAAACAAACAAACAAACAAACAAACAAACAAACAAACAAACAAACAAACAAACAAACAAACAAACAAACAAACAAACAAACAAACAAACAAACAAACAAACAAACAAACAAACAAACAAACAAACAAACAAACAAACAAACAAACAAACAAACAAACAAACAAACAAACAAACAAACAAACAAACAAACAAACAAACAAACAAACAAACAAACAAACAAACAAACAAACAAACAAACAAACAAACAAACAAACAAACAAACAAACAAACAAACAAACAAACAAACAAACAAACAAACAAACAAACAAACAAACAAACAAACAAACAAACAAACAAACAAACAAACAAACAAACAAACAAACAAACAAACAAACAAACAAACAAACAAACAAACAAACAAACAAACAAACAAACAAACAAACAAACAAACAAACAAACAAACAAACAAACAAACAAACAAACAAACAAACAAACAAACAAACAAACAAACAAACAAACAAACAAACAAACAAACAAACAAACAAACAAACAAACAAACAAACAAACAAACAAACAAACAAACAAACAAACAAACAAACAAACAAACAAACAAACAAACAAACAAACAAACAAACAAACAAACAAACAAACAAACAAACAAACAAACAAACAAACAAACAAACAAACAAACAAACAAACAAACAAACAAACAAACAAACAAACAAACAAACAAACAAACAAACAAACAAACAAACAAACAAACAAACAAACAAACAAACAAACAAACAAACAAACAAACAAACAAACAAACAAACAAACAAACAAACAAACAAACAAACAAACAAACAAACAAACAAACAAACAAACAAACAAACAAACAAACAAACAAACAAACAAACAAACAAACAAACAAACAAACAAACAAACAAACAAACAAACAAACAAACAAACAAACAAACAAACAAACAAACAAACAAACAAACAAACAAACAAACAAACAAACAAACAAACAAACAAACAAACAAACAAACAAACAAACAAACAAACAAACAAACAAACAAACAAACAAACAAACAAACAAACAAACAAACAAACAAACAAACAAACAAACAAACAAACAAACAAACAAACAAACAAACAAACAAACAAACAAACAAACAAACAAACAAACAAACAAACAAACAAACAAACAAACAAACAAACAAACAAACAAACAAACAAACAAACAAACAAACAAACAAACAAACAAACAAACAAACAAACAAACAAACAAACAAACAAACAAACAAACAAACAAACAAACAAACAAACAAACAAACAAACAAACAAACAAACAAACAAACAAACAAACAAACAAACAAACAAACAAACAAACAAACAAACAAACAAACAAACAAACAAACAAACAAACAAACAAACAAACAAACAAACAAACAAACAAACAAACAAACAAACAAACAAACAAACAAACAAACAAACAAACAAACAAACAAACAAACAAACAAACAAACAAACAAACAAACAAACAAACAAACAAACAAACAAACAAACAAACAAACAAACAAACAAACAAACAAACAAACAAACAAACAAACAAACAAACAAACAAACAAACAAACAAACAAACAAACAAACAAACAAACAAACAGACAAACAGACAAACAGACAAACAGACAAACAGACAAACAGACAAACAGACAAACAAACAAACAAACAAACAAACAAACAAACAAACAAACAAACAAACAAACAAACAAACAAACAAACAAACAAACAAACAAACAAACAAACAAACAAACAAACAAACAAACAAACAAACAAACAAACAAACAAACAAACAAACAAACAAACAAACAAACAAACAAACAAACAAACAAACAAACAAACAAACAAACAAACAAACAAACAAACAAACAAACAAACAAACAAACAAACAAACAAACAAACAAACAAACAAACAAACAAACAAACAAACAAACAAACAAACAAACAAACAAACAAACAAACAAACAAACAAACAAACAAACAAACAAACAAACAAACAAACAAACAAACAAACAAACAAACAAACAAACAAACAAACAAACAAACAAACAAACAAACAAACAAACAAACAAACAAACAAACAAACAAACAAACAAACAAACAAACAAACAAACAAACAAACAAACAAACAAACAAACAAACAAACAAACAAACAAACAAACAAACAAACAAACAAACAAACAAACAAACAAACAAACAAACAAACAAACAAACAAACAAACAAACAAACAAACAAACAAACAAACAAACAAACAAACAAACAAACAAACAAACAAACAAACAAACAAACAAACAAACAAACAAACAAACAAACAAACAAACAAACAAACAAACAAACAAACAAACAAACAAACAAACAAACAAACAAACAAACAAACAAACAAACAAACAAACAAACAAACAAACAAACAAACAAACAAACAAACAAACAAACAAACAAACAAACAAACAAACAAACAAACAAACAAACAAACAAACAAACAAACAAACAAACAAACAAACAAACAAACAAACAAACAAACAAACAAACAAACAAACAAACAAACAAACAAACAAACAAACAAACAAACAAACAAACAAACAAACAAACAAACAAACAAACAAACAAACAAACAAACAAACAAACAAACAAACAAACAAACAAACAAACAAACAAACAAACAAACAAACAAACAAACAAACAAACAAACAAACAAACAAACAAACAAACAAACAAACAAACAAACAAACAAACAAACAAACAAACAAACAAACAAACAAACAAACAAACAAACAAACAAACAAACAAACAAACAAACAAACAAACAAACAAACAAACAAACAAACAAACAAACAAACAAACAAACAAACAAACAAACAAACAAACAAACAAACAAACAAACAAACAAACAAACAAACAAACAAACAAACAAACAAACAAACAAACAAACAAACAAACAAACAAACAAACAAACAAACAAACAAACAAACAAACAAACAAACAAACAAACAAACAAACAAACAAACAAACAAACAAACAAACAAACAAACAAACAAACAAACAAACAAACAAACAAACAAACAAACAAACAAACAAACAAACAAACAAACAAACAAACAAACAAACAAACAAACAAACAAACAAACAAACAAACAAACAAACAAACAAACAAACAAACAAACAAACAAACAAACAAACAAACAAACAAACAAACAAACAAACAAACAAACAAACAAACAAACAAACAAACAAACAAACAAACAAACAAACAAACAAACAAACAAACAAACAAACAAACAAACAAACAAACAAACAAACAAACAAACAAACAAACAAACAAACAAACAAACAAACAAACAAACAAACAAACAAACAAACAAACAAACAAACAAACAAACAAACAAACAAACAAACAAACAAACAAACAAACAAACAAACAAACAAACAAACAAACAAACAAACAAACAAACAAACAAACAAACAAACAAACAAACAAACAAACAAACAAACAAACAAACAAACAAACAAACAAACAAACAAACAAACAAACAAACAAACAAACAAACAAACAAACAAACAAACAAACAAACAAACAGACAGAGTGGGGTAAAACATAACTCCTGGCGGAGGTAATAAGTTGCCAAATGGCAACCATGCCTGGTAAATTGGTGGACATAGTCTTTAAAGTTTCTATGAAATGAAAAACTCGTTGCCATTTTTGTTGTTTTATTGTACAGGAGCATTCACATGACAGGAGCACTCACTGAAAAGTTCAAGATAATCTGATGCGTAGTTTTCGCGCTATCAACTCTCAAAATTTGCCGTGGATAGTTTGTTTTGGGGAAATTTGGGCTTCTTGGTAACAGTGCCTTATGACGTACGCAGATGGATCATTAATAGTGAGATCTATTGTTCTTATGCATAGTCGTCCATTTGCGTACGTCATAAGCATTGTTACCGAAAGCCAAATTTTTCTCCAAGAACGAACTAGCCATGGCAAACTTTGAGAGTTAATAGCGCGAAAACTACGCATCAGACTCTCTTGAAATTTTCATTGAGTGCTCCTGCCATGCTCCTCTGTACAATAAAACAACAAAAATGCCAACGAATTTTTCCTTTCATAGACACTTTATTTCTTTACTGGGCAGATTACCAGGAGGTCTCCACTTGACGAGTAAAATCGTCTGACGTTAGCCAGAGTAAAAGTAATAAGTTGCCAAATGGCATTTCATTTCAAATAATATAGAGGGCAAAATTTCTCGAATATGATTGGCTAATGAAGAGGGCATTTTTTTGTAATTCAGGGCAAAATTACTTGCACTTGATTGGTTCCTTGATCAGCAGTACTTGCATGTGATTGGTCGCTTGGTTACTTAGTAACAGTGAACCTCAGAGGACTGACAATGTTTTCAACAAATCTGCAAGGTTTTTCGGTCTGAAAATGCTTTTTTGTTTACTTTGAACTACTTTGAACTATTGAAGGAGTGTAAACTATGAGTGAAAATGAATACAGTAGAAAATTTACGAACTTTTGCCTGTGTCTACAAAAAGAAAGCTACATGCACAGCGATAGAGCGAGGGAAATTTGGAATGTTGCCCAGCGTCGACCGTGATAAGGTACATTGTACTTCGACATTTTCTGGACATAACATAGCTCTTGAATAATTTTGCCCGCTATATTATTAACACATAATCGCATGAGTTCTCGTAAAATTAAGGTTTAATTTCACTCGTGTTTTCAAAATCTTACAAATTACCCTCGTCGCTTCGCGACTCGGGCAATTTTGTAGAATTTTGAAAACACTCGTGAAATTAAACCTTAATTTTCCTCGGCCCCATGCGATTACCTATACAAATGACAACCATGCTCGGTAAAGGGTTAAAGTGCATATGAAACGAAAATTAAGTTAGAACACTTAAAATGATAGAGTAACATCTTTTGAAGTTTTTTCAGTTTGTTTGATATGTAAATGTCAAATGTACCCTGCGAGCATAGCCTTCTTTTCCTTATTTCTTCGAGGAGGAAGAAAAGTAGGCTGTGCTGTATTCGTGTTTGGCTTCGTCCAAGATTTAGGATGAAGTACCCCGTTTAAGATCCGTTTAACCGGTTCTCGTTTTGTTTTCTGCTCCGATTGGGACTGGGTTCGAGATTGTAACCAAGCAACTGACATGCATGCGCAATGAAACCAGTCACGAATACAGCAGAGCCTTCTTTTCTTCCTCTCTCTCAGCGAAGAATAAAGAAGAGAAGACTCTCCTCGCAGGGTACGTCAAATGTTGTGACGTACACCTGCATAATGACTTATCGGAAAAAGCTACACATCCTTGATATAATCAAACGAAACTATTTGAAATCCTGCATGTTTGGTGTTGTGAGTGACGCACACGCTTTCTTCAAATTAAGTTTTGGGACGCACGGGTGGCGTGTGCTGTTAGCGCGCTGCCTCTCACCAAAGAGTTAAGCCCGGTTAGACGACGGGGTTAGTACTTGGATGGGTGACCGCTTGGGAATGACCCCGTTGTCGAGCTTGGAACTCATGGGAGTAGGGTTGTAGTTGATCTTTCCTGTGCTTTGAGGGGTTTTCGCCGGGTTCTCCGGTTCTCCTCCCTCATCGACATCATGGTAGTCATGCATGTTCAATTGGGGCATTTCGCCCTGTTTGACCACCAGTTGCAAAAGGTAATAAAGTTATTAAATCTAGAAAAAATCTAAATTAAATTTGGTTTTATAAGAGCAAAGATATATAGCTTTTTCCGATAGGTCATGTACGTGTACATCGCAACATCTGACATTTACATATCAAACAAACTGAAATATCTCAAGAATGAATCAAAGAAACAAAAAACTGCAAAAGGTGTTACTCTATCGTTTAAAGGTGGCTCCCTAGAGTTTTAGTTTTTTCGATGCTTGTTACGTTCAGTCATCGTCTATGTTATTGCTGTCTTTAAAATAACTATTACATAATTATTCTGTATACTGAACTGCAGAAGGAGAACCACACTTATGAAGTATTAGTTGAATAGTGGTAATATCTGCTGTTATCATGGTATGATAATGGCGTTAGAAATTTGTCAAATGTTTACGGTGTTCGTCTATTTAAACGCATATCTCCAGGTTTTTTCGGGTTTTCTTCGGTCAAACGTTCTAAAAATTGTCGTCTGGTCAGTTTTTTCCACATAGAACACTACAGCAAAATAATAAAAAAAATTCTGTCTTTCAAAATTAAGTATGTTGTTTAGGTTTTTCCCTATTTATTTAATTATGCGCAAAATTTAAAAGAATTTTACCGAAGCAAATGTGTGATATTTGAGCATTTGTATCGCTCGGACGGCTGCTGACTACCCTGCGAGTCAGAGCCCGTTTCCGACCTACGCAAGCTTCGGGGGAAAGTGGGCTCTGCCAACAAACTCGATATTTCTTTTTGAGCATGCGTGAACGGTTGCCAAGATACTATTTTGGGCCCAGGCTCTAACGCGTCACTTCCTATTTTCCTGCTTACGCGTGTTCGTAAACTAGAACTTGTTTGACCAGTTTAAAACCTGACTGACTCGCCGCAAACTTGGGGCGAAGATCAAGTTTGTTGGCAGAACCCACTTTCCCCCGAAGCTTGCGTAGGTCGGAAAGGGGCTCTGACTCGCAGGGTAGCTGCTGACGTGACAAAACATAAACTCGACAAGATTCCTATATACGCATGTGTCGACGTCATACTCGTTACCAGTCCCTTCTTAAAATTACCGTAGGGAGCCACCTTAAGTGTTCTTTCAAATAAGACAAACTTTCGTGTCATATGCACTTTAAAAAAGGCCCTGGAACAGTCGTTTTTATTACCACAATAAACATGAATCAAATCAAATATAAATCAACTAAAATTACCACATCGAATAGTATACCAATATAAAAGAGATTCAGATGTCTGACTTTTATTTGATGTCTGACTTTGGGTTTATTTTTTACTAGACAAGAACAAAAGAACGGAGTTGGAAGTCCTCGAGGACTCGTCTGCGTTTATGCCAGCCAAACGACCAAAAAAGCTTAAGTAGACATAGGCTGTTTATGTGCTATATAAGTATAATATAATATTTGAGCCCTATTTAAAAAATGTATGTTAATTTACTTTTTGACCGATTTTCGCCATTTTTTTCACTTTTGAAATAAGGTAAAAAATTGTCAAATAAAGCCTGTTTGGAGTTTCTGTACCAACGACAAGGCTGTTTTTGTGCTAAATATTCACATTTGAACCCTAATTCAAAAGTCGAAAAAAATTATAAGGGGTTAGTTAGCCTTTACTTTTTGACAGATTTTGGCCATTTTTTTGAGCTTTTGAAATAAAGCCTTTTTGGAGCTTCTGTAGCAACAACAAGGCCGTTTTTGTGCTAAATATTCCAATTTGAGCCCTATTTCAAAAGTTGAAAAAATGGCCAAAATCGGTCAAAACCTTTACATTTTGACCGATTTGGGCCATTTTTTAAACTTGTGAAATAAGGTCAAAAAGACATAATTTACCTCAAAAAAAAGGCCTTTTCGTAACTTATATAGCAAAAGGAAGGTTTTATTTGTGCTAAATCTTCATATTTTTGCCGTATTTTAAAAGTTAAAAAATGGCCAAAATTGGTCAAAATGTTAAGGTGTTTGCCTTTACTTTATGACCGATTTTGGCTATTCTTTTTAACTTATGACAAAAGGTCAAAAAGTGATCATTTAGCTCAAATAAAGCTTTTTTGTAGCTTCTATAGTAAAAAGAAGCTGTGCTAAATCTTCATATTTTAGCATTATTTTAAAAGTTTAAAAAATGGCAAAAATTGGTGGAAATTTAAAGGGGTTAGCCTTTATATACTTTTTGACGATTTTGGCCAGTTTTTAAGCTTATGTTATATGGTCAAAACGTGATTAATGATTCAAGCCGTTCTTTAAAAGGAAAGGCCGAACAATCAAGCGAATACTAATGGCACACAAAGTTTTGTGGGAGAAGGGGTTTGGGTCAAACATCATCCCAACGACTCATTGTTACATGGCATTAGATAGTTGCCCTATGTTATATAATCCCCATTAGGGCTCTGCTAATGCCCTAGGGGTAATAATCCCCGAGTAGGACATACCCCCTAAGACATCGACCTGAACCAAGGGACAGTTCTTACGATTCGACTGATCATTACATTTACATAAAATAACCTGAGTCTATGGGCTTGAAGCAGGCACGTAGCCAGGATTTTGAAAGGGGGGGAGCCGAAATCAAAATAAATTTTTAGGGGGGTCCGGGGGCATGCCCCCCCGGGAAATTTTGAAATCGAGAGTCGCTGAAATGCCATTTCCTGGCCTTTGGAGGAAGATTTTACAGACTCTAAAGGTTAAAAAACGTCATAAAATACTCAAAACACGCAAACGTCACATAGATATTCAAAATGCATACACTCAGTAGATTGAATACACTGTTTACAGTTTATTTCCTGACACAATGGCATATTGCATCAGTTTTGTAGTTACATGTCTGTTGTTTTATATCCAAAGGGGGGGAGCCGCGGCTCCCACGGCTCCCCCCCTGGCTACGTCCCTGGCTTGAAGGTGACCATTGGGAGCACTTCATCCCCAAACCAAAACTTTATTTTTTACAGCAGGAACATAAAACCATCAAGAATAACACCAATGAATTATTTA
>CAXIUP010000254.1:172500-177725 GCA_964035015.1 Corallium rubrum | reverse complement strand
CCTATGCAACGAAATGGAAAAAATAATATTAAACTAAATTTTGAGATTACCTGAATTTTGAGATAATTGAAGAAAAGTATGTTTGTTTAACGTTCGAAAAACAGCCCAGAAAGTTGAGACATATTTTATTCCACAACAAATGAGGGTCTACCATAGTTTCCCCATGCAGTTAATTCGACGAGCTACAATCACGTGCAAAAATTATTGAGACAAGCAGTTTTTAGGCCCCCTCCCTCCTATAACAAGTGGTTCTCCCCCCCCCCCCCCCCCCCCCCTCGTGCAATGTTGTTAAAACGATTTTGAGGCAAGGGGTTATCAAATAATATGTTTTCAACATTGTTAGTGGGGGAGGAGGGCATAGGGGCATACACGTGAAAAAAAATCACCAAAATGTGAACAGTCTCATTATTTTTGCACGCGATTGTAGTTCCATCATGTTAGCCTCAATTAATAAAGTCACTTTATCCAGCACAGGTGCATGCCGTGTGCTGTTAGTGCGTTGCCTCAGCCCTCTCGTCGAATGTAAAGTCCGGTGTTAAGGAGGCTCCATATGCACCCAGGTTCAAGAATGCACCCAGGTTACATGGATCTTGCCAAAATCTTGCCAAGATTCAAAAAAATTATTTTCTTGCCAAGATCTTGCCAAGACATGGATCTTGCCAAGATCTTGCCAAGATTCAAAAAAATTATTTTCTTGCCAAGATCTTGCCAAGATCTTGCCAAGATCTTGCCAAGACATGGATCTTGCCAAGATCTTGCCAAGATTCAAAAAAATTATTTTCTTGCCAAGATCTTGCCAAGATCTTGCCAAGACATGGATCTTGCCGAGTTCTTGCCTAGATTCAAAAAAATTATTTTCTTGCCAAGATCTTGCCAAGATCTTTGCCACGATCTTGCCAAGATTTTTATATATAATTTTGCCAAGATCTTGCCAAGATTTAATATATAATTTTAATTTTATGATCTTGCCAAAGTTTTACAAGGAGTTCATAACATATACTATGATCTTGTCATTACATTGCAATGATCTTGCCAATTATTCTATCACACAGGATCTTGGCAAGATCTTGCCATAATCTTGCCAAGATTTATTATATAGTTTTAATATGATCATGCCAAGATCTTGCCATAATCTTGCCAAGATTTAATATATAATTTTAATATGATAATTCCAAGATCTTTCCATGATCTTGCCAAGATCTTGCCATGGCACCTATGGTGTAATTAAGGTTAGAAATATTGCTGCTAATCTACCGGTTTTTGGTCAGTATCTCAGGAAAAAGTCCGGTGACCCCCAAATTTTAAGCGTTCATTATCATTTAATTTCCCTGCTGCATTTAAAAAAACAAACAAAACATTCTGTAGATCCAAACAGCAGGAATAAAAAACCCTCGTTTTTAACTATTTGAATCTACAGAATTTTTTGAAATTTTAATATTTGTTAGAACACAATATATATTTGTGTACAAAATTTGAGGGTATGCATGCACCGAGGGTTCTTTCAAACTATAAACGGCTTTTTATGTGTAAAACTACGTCGGCACGGCCAAATTCTTTTTTATGCTTGCAAGATCAATGGTTTGTCATGCACGTCACGGTTAATCGCGGGCGCAGGTTTGTACCCAGTCCCTTTACCTCAGAAGGGTATGAAACCTCCTTAAGCCTGTTCTCCACTAGGCGAATTTGTTCGCGCGAATCGAATCGAATTACCCGTTCATGCAATGTAATTGGTTGGTGCTGCTAGTTTTCGTGCCAATTTTCTTACTTGCCAATCATATTGCCGGAGAATTCGCTTCGCGCGAACAAATTCGCCCAGTGGAGAACGGGCTTAAAGCCGGTTTTCGCTAGTGGAAAACCGGCTTTTAAGGGGCCGTTCACATGAGGCGGGCTAGCCGAACTGATTTTATGTCACGGAAATCTTATTACGACTTTTTGAGTAATGCAAAATGATACAACAAAGCAAAATTGGCTTCGTTTTTCTGTAAGTATAGTACACACGTAAAAAATCTCACAGCTTGTCAATAGGATGTGTTCGCAACAGGCTTGTAGCAAGGCTGGGAACAAGTTGTAACAATGCTGTTCATTCAAGAAGCTGCTACAACCTTGTTAGCATCAACCTGTTAACAACTTGTTAAGTGCAGAGCGGCAACAGGTTGTTGGAACAACTTGTCATCAGTCTGTTGGAGTCATCAGCCTTGTTAAAAGTTGGCAACAATCTGTTACAGACATGTTAACAGACTGGGACAGCCAGTGCGAACACATGACGGCGACAGCCTGTTGAACAGCCTTGTAACAACTTGCTTGCAGGTATGTAACAGCTTGCGCGTTTTTACGTGTGTACACAGGGTATTCTAATTTCTTTTTGCAGTCAGACAAACAATTTCGGGACATAAGGGCTAGACCACCTCACGCATAGTCAATCGAGATATGGTCGGAAACTCGGCAAATTTCAAAGCTCCTGTAATGAGCTGTGATTTTATGTTGAACCGTACCTAATTACACCGTGTACATCCTTTGTTTTAGGTTTATGTAATAGATACAATATGAGCGGCCGAACTGTATGGCATTTACAATGGCGAGCCATTGTAAATCCCATACAGTTCTGACGCGAATATTGTATCTTACTTAAACTACGATGAGTTTATATCATGAATACTTTGTTTAGCAGTCGTAGAAAAGGCAAAAACAAATTATTTGAACAAGGAAAAAGCTCAATTTGAGCCAATGGGTCCTAATTAGTATGCTGTAAATCGGATACAACATTGAATTTTTATTAGGCAATGCTATATCCGATTTACAACATCAGTTTAAACATTAATTTCTTTTGAATTTTCTTCATGAATTATTAATGAGTATTTTAAGTAATGTTTACAACACGAGCGGCCGTGTTGTATTGAATTATACAATCACGAGCCGAAGGCGAGTGATTGTATATTCAATACAACAAGGACGCGAGTGTTGTAAACAACTTGTGAAATGAATAAATAGTAAAAATCCCTTTGGGATAATCATATTGAGATGCTAATTAGTTACAAGCACGAGTGGTTTGTATGGGGTTTACAGGGGTATACATGTGACGTGATTTCTGAAATTGGATTGGCTGCAAAACTCATGAATTATTAATGAATTTCACAATAATATTTAATAAGCACAGTTGAGTGATTGAACTGAAACGTTGCTATTGGATAATTCGTTCATTATACTAAAATACAATGTGTTCAGTAACCGTGTACCGTGCACAAGAATGCGTAAAGGTGAACAAAAAGATAGAACAAGACTTTAGCTGAGTTTCCAGACCATATTTTGAATGACTATGCCTCATGTGAACAACCCTTAGGGCCTGTTTATATGGAGCCGAGTTACCCGGCTAGGCGAGTTACCCGGCAAGCCGAGTTGAAAAAAGATGAGTGTTTATATGAGACGAGTTACTCAGCAAAGCCGCCCACGCATTATAATGGTTTCACATTCCATGAGTAGTTTCCGATTGTCGTCATAAGTGGCGCGTGCGCTGTTGTGACGAATTCAACTCGGCTAGCCGAGTTACCCGGCAAGAGAGTGTTTATATGGGAATATATTCATCCCGGCATGCCGAGATCTCGGCTGTTTTGCCGGGATCTCGGCTAGCCGAGTGACCCGCCTGTCTCAAATAAACACTCTGCTGGGATAGCATTGAATTTCTATACATGGCGGGTAACTTGGTTTGCCGAGTAACTCGGCTAGCTGGGTAACTCGGCTCCATACAAACAGTCCCTTAGACGGAGTTGGTACTTGGATGGGTGACCGCTTTCTTCATGGATCTTCCGATTCTACATTGAAATGCTTTGAATCTTATTTAACTAATCGTACAGTGCTCAACTATACCTTTTGAGGTTATTATTATTTTCTGTTAAATTCGAAAACGTGTATTCCAAACCCAAAGAAAAAATTAAAATCGGTCACTCGGTTCTGTTTTTATGTTCTGTCAAAGATCGAGTTTTGGCCATTTTTCTGAACCATATTTAAACAACGACCGCGTTAAAAGGTAGCCTGGCACTAGCAAACTTGTGACGTCATACCGGTAAAATCGAGCTCGCTTCGGCAAAAGGCTACAACATTGTCAACATGCTAACCAGGAGAGCTGTTCGAAGAGATACCCGGCCACAAGTTCGACTCCACGACTTATCAAGAATGGCTTTGGTATTTTAGTTAATCAAACGGCAACAGCCGTACAACGGGTTTTCGCAACAAAAACACTACGCCTAGTAGGCCAATGTCACCTGGGGGGGGGGGGGGGGGGGGAAGAAGGGTACGACGATTCATTTTTGTCTTGATAAGACAAAACTATTGAGTTTTAAACTATATTATTAGTTCTAACTATTGAGTTATTGATTTGACAGAAGTCTGGATATACATAGCTTGTCAGGACTGTAGTTTTGCTTTTGCGAAATTGGATCTGCTGCCGTAGCTTCATTTATATCACCTTCTACTTTAAATATCGCAAAACTCACCCAAACACATTTAAGAAGACTCGTTGACAGAGTGTGAAGAAGATATATACCTTAAAATGCCACAAAATGCTGATAATACATGTATTTGCGTGAGTAAACAGGTGGCAAACCAAAGCTCGAACATTGGAATATTTGAAATATAGTATAGTAGGTTAATACTGCCGAAACAGAGAACGTAAGTGGTCTAACGTTTCGAGCGAAGGCCCTTCGTCAGAGAGAAACGTCAGAGAGAAGGCCCACGTTTCTCTCTGACGAAGGGCCTTCGCTCAAAACGTTAGACCACTTACGTTCTCTGTTTCGGCAGTATTAACCTACTATACCACATTTCGATTGTTGTTTCAACACTGCCTACGCAGCACACTACTTTTATTACACTATTGGAATATTTGTTCGATAATTAGACAACTTACCGGTATGACATCACCGACTATGTAGTACCCATTCTTCTAAACAACTCGGTCGTACATCAAGAGGTACTTAGAATCTCCCCCCAGTAAGTCATGCGCTTTTACTCCAAATTCATTTTTTTCTTCACTTTTGCAAAGTTAGATGATAACTGCTTTGAAAATATACATAACCTCAAAAGGTATGACTTTAATGGTCATTTGTCATCAAACAGAAAATTAAACGTGGTGTACCACAAGGTTCTATTCTTGGTTTCTTATTATTTTTAATATATATTAATGATTTGCCACAGTGTTTGAAGTTTTCAAAACCAAGAATGTAGGCAGATGATAT
>CAXIUP010000254.1:125000-162500 GCA_964035015.1 Corallium rubrum | reverse complement strand
AAGAAAGAGCTAATTCCCATACCGCACACCAATATGGCCGCCATTTCATTGTTTTGGTACACCAATATGGCCGCCGTGACGCAAGATGAAAACTCTCTATATAACAACATGCTTTAAAATTTAAACAAAGATACTTCGTGTTTTCAATCGTTGTATTGAATTTATGAACACTTTTCAGAACGTTTTCGCCGCCCTCGTATTTTGCCGCCCCAGGCGGCTGACCATAATTCAATAAAACAATCAATACACCACTAACTCACTTAAACATGTTCTCTCTCGGTTAATCCCAAGTACGATTTTAATGCTTAATACATAGTACTATAAATGTTTTTATTAATACTTATCATATTTATATTTAGATATTTATTAATAGATAAAGTTAGTTGGGTATATTGACAAATTAGATAAGCTAGGTAAGACGAATTTCACAATGACAATGTAACGATCGATTTTTAGGTAAAACTTCTGTAACCCAGTCCCTTATGAAGTTATGAAGTTGTAAATAAGTTTGTTATCTTTTATTTGTTTTTTGTTTGTTTTTTTGTAACCACATCTTTTTTTGCGAAATGTGGAATAAACATCATTATTATTACTATTATTACTGTTATTAAAGAAAACGGTAATTTCGATAAGGATTTGTCCGCTTATGAGAGGTTAATTTGTCACTGGAGCCCAAGATAGGTGTCCGTTTCCGCTTAAGAGAGGTGTCCGCTTAAAAGGGGTTGTAACTATAGTGTTTTATTAAAGAAATAACTGGGACCTCGCCTACGTGTCCACTTAAGAGAGGTGTCCGCTTAAAAGGGGTTTGTCACTATAGTGTTTTATTAAATAAATAACTGGGACCTCGCCTAAGTGTCCACTTAGTTGAGAGAGGTGTCCACATAAAAGGGGTTGTAACTATAATGTTTTATTAAAGAAATAACTGGGACCTCGCCTAAGTGACCGCTTAGTTAAGAGAGGTGTCCGCTTAAAAGGGGTTGTAAATATAGTGTTTTATTAAATAAATAACTGGGACCTCGCCTAAGTGTCCGCTTAAGAGAAGTGTCCGCTTAAAAGGGGTTCTACCTCGCCTAGGTGTCTACTTAAGAGAAGTGTCCGCTTAAAAGGGGTTGTCACTATAGTGTTTTATTAAATAAATGGCTGGGACCTCGCCTAGGTGTCCGCTTAAGAGAGGTGTCCACTTAAAAGGGGTTGTAACTATAGTGTTTTATTAAAGAAATTGCTGGGACCTCGCCTGAGTGACCGCTTAAGAGAGGTGTCCGCTTAAAAGGGTTCTCACTGTAGTGTTTTATTAAAGAAAGTGGCAGAGACCTCGCCTGAGTGTCCACTTAGTTAAGAGAGGTGTCCGCTTAAAAGGGGTTGTACCTCGCCTAAGTGACCGCTTAAGAGAGGTGTTAGGCTCGGTTTCCAGCCTTATTTCAGGCTCGTGAGCTTGTCATTGTCAATTCCCACCAATCACAAACGCGCCTGCACATTTTCAGCAGGCATATATTATTGAACATTTGTATAAATTATCGTGACAGCCCAAAGTGGCGGTCAATGGAAAGCTAATAAGGTAGGCGTACGACCGAATTTTCGAAACTTTTGAAGATTTTTTTTTAAAGATTTGCAACGTGACCATTAGTGGCCAAGATGCGTTTGCCATTTAGCCTACTAGGTCAGGAAAGTCACTGATATTTCAGTCAGCGTCAATAGTTTGTTGATGTCGTAAAACCTAACTCGAAATCAATCACAACTGCGATTTCGCCTTTGATTTCTTTCATGGAAGATGATCAGATGCGGTTTCTCACGTCAGTTTGAATCACGACAGAGTTCGGCGACGATTTCTAGAACGACGAAGATGCTAAAAAGCGAATTGAACCTGGTGAATGTGAGATTGTTTATTTACGTTGATATAGTTTGTGTCTTCGTGAAATGGCGGGCCTAATTGTTGATTAAAGATGTCCATAAGAAAATATTGCACCTTGCTTCAGTTCACGAAGCTCACTGAATTATAGGTCGTGTCTTTGCTGTATTTCTGCCATTTCAAACATCTGCGATTAATCGTTCACTGACTCTGTTTATAGTGTTGGTTGGATGAATGACAAAAACATCTCTGCCGTGTGTAAATTATGCATTACGTCACAGACATAACAAGCCGCTCACGCGTCCAGCCGTTCGTAGAGGACGGGTAAAGTCCCGCGAGTCGAGATAAGGCTGGAAATCGAGCCTAGAGAGGTGTCCGCTTAAGAGAGGTGGGTTGTCCCCGAGCCGGGCGTAGGGCCGAAGGCCCGGAGCCCGGTGAGGGTGCTAATCTCGACATGCGTGCAGTCCACTTTACACGCGTGTTCAAATGCGAATCAGTTTGAGTGATCTGAATATTTGTATATATATATCAACCTCGTACCCAGGGCCATTTGTAGGGAACTGGGCCAAGATGGCGGGAACAAATGGCCCTGGTGGAGGCTGGGCTATCTCAGCCTCTGATTGGTCAAGAGCTTATGGCGTAAATCAGACGGTTTGATTTTGTATTTTTTTACAAAAATTGTATTTTGACCTTGTCGGCTGTTCCTGCACACGGCACGGGAAATTATATTTTAAACCATGCAATAATTAGGTGTAATTAGGTATAATTACTGTGTAAAGAACTGAGTTCTAGTTAACAAAATGCGCAATATACTGCGCATTTTGAGCTAGCCTCCACCAGGGCCATTTGTTCCCGCCATTTTGTTTTTGGTCGCCATCTTGGCCCAGCCCCCACAAATGGCCCTGGGGACGAGGTTGTATATATATATACATGTGTGGACGGACCACGCGCGGTGAAGATTGTAGGGCACTGAAAACGATATAGTTCTTGACAAAAAAGATTTGAAGTAATATATTCTTGACAAAAAGACTTGAGAAAGGAGTTTTGAGGATACGTACATTCATTTCAAAAGAACAGAAACAAATCAACGTCTTGACTAAAGGAAACCCGTCAAACCGAACCTCGAAAGAGGGAAAAAGATATAGAAAACCAACGATGATAAAGGCCGAAAAGTGTAAGCTACGGTAAAAATATAGAGCAGTCGCTCTCAGTAATCACAAACACTTAGTAGCAAAACTGTTCGAGTTTCCCTGTTTACGTCTATGACGGTTAATTTTGTTTTATATTATGACATTTTGTGTGTCCTTGAAGTCCGTTGTAAACGTATCATATCCATAATTGCATGTTTTTTTTCTTGCCGATGCCCGTTGTATTTTTTACCTGTGGCTACCGTCTTATCTTCTTTTAAATAGTTTTCTTTTTGTAAAACTACTTAATATGACTTAGCGGTTGTTTATAATTTAGCATAAAAAATGGAAAAGGATTTTTTTAAAACGTACAAATGCTGTTGAAATATTTAACATGTATTAACATGTATGTGAAAAAATTTTCAGCAATTCAGATTTCGAAATGAAAAACTGTTTTTGTTATATTTGTTTAAATAAATTTAAAATATCATAAATGAATACCAGCCAGGCAGTTTGAGTAGTTTTCAAAATGCAAATATTTTTAGATACCAAGCAATGGTCTTTGTAAACATGGAAAGAAAGAACTGTAACATATAACCCGGTTAACGTCGTCGGCTTGCACGCGAACGAGATCGAGTTCGAAACCTGGGAGGCGACATGTAATTTTTTTCATTCAATATATTTTACGAAATATCATCCTTAAATTTTTCTTTGTTTTTTTGTAGCGTTTTTCTTTAAAAAAATAGAGTTTTTGTTTTTTATTTCTAATATTCTACCAGAATTAAAACAATATTTTCATTCCGACAGGAGTAGCTATTTCCAGGCCTCCAACAAGAAAAGAGCGCAAGGGGGGTTGCTGTACAAGCGGGCGAGGGGTTATTGCATTTATGTATTTCTAGTAACTATAGTAACTATAGTGTTTTATTAAAGAAATGGCAGGGACCTCGCCTGAGTGCCCACTTAACACGTTGACGCCTGGACCTCTCCCTGTGCCGAATAAAATCGTCTGGTGTTAGCCAGAATAAAATACTAAAGACTCGTCGTCAGGCTTCAATGTGTTAAAGACATAGGTTTTAACACGTTGAGGCCTGGAGCTCTCCCTGTGCCGAATAAAATCGTCTGGCGTTAGCCAGAGTAAACCTCAAAGACTCGTCTTCAGGCTTCAACGTGTTAAGAGGGGTGTCCGCTTAAAAGGGGTGTCCATTAATAGGGGTTCAACTGTACCTTATACTAAAGCCATCTACCAAGGCTTAGGGTGGTTGAAAATTTATTACAAAAGGTTACAACAATACGACAAAAATAGAAAAGATCGTTGTTTACAACAGCTCTAATATGAAGTGCGAATAGTGCAATTTTATGGTGAATTTACCTAATTTTGAAAAGGTGCGTTGAGTAGAAAAGTATGTGATCGATTCTTAGTCCTCCATTTGACCGTAATAACCGTCCATTATTTTTGTTTCCCGATAACTTGGTGAGGTAAGTTCATCGCTGAACATTCTACCAACTTGAAGCATCGTAATCTCTGAAGTGGCGTCTCTTTCTCATGGGTAACTATGAAATAAACAACAAAATATAAAAATTTTAATTATATATAAATTTTATTATTTTAAAAAATAATAAAAACTTAGTACATGACTATTTTCGTGAGCGGTCCGAAACGTGAAATCCAGAAATTTGATTGGTTCCTGAGCGGTTCAGAATCTACCGTTCCAGACCGCTGAGAGAATCTTGTAAACGAAATGAAAGTCATGTCAGTATATATGCAATGAGACGGATAATAATTTCAGAACTACTCACTGTTGAAATATATCGTGCAGGTATGTTGTTAGAAACTGTGTTAAGCTTTCACTTGATGTTTTGTTTAAGCTTCCATGTTATGTGAAACGTTTTAAAATGTTCAAAATGTTCGTAGCAATGTCCGTAATAATATAACATATACTTCTCACAAGTATTATAGAATTTCAAATGTGTTTTTTTTTTTTCGGCTTTTCCGACTCCCCCTGTAAACTCTTACAACTCTTACGCCCGCAAAGTACACTGGACCTGGACTACCAATATGGCCGCCAGTGGCTTCAAAATGCTTGCTGCTGACGATAAAGGATGAGCAATCCAGTTATATAGAAACCAGTGCTTTCACCTCTGCGACCTGGGTTCGACACCAGATCAGTTCAGTTATATGATTGAAAATTTCACCTTGGTCGCATGTGAGAAGAGTGCTTCCAGTCTGACTCTACCAAACACCACAGGTTTCCTCCGTGGACCAATATAAGGGATGGCCCTTACTGGACCTCTAGTGAGAACAGTTCAGATATAACTGATAGAGCTATCCAGTATAAATAAGACTAGTTTAGTTTTGGTTTAAATCACTAAACAATATATGTAGAAAAGCAAGAAGCTGTGAAAGCAAGAAGCTGTGAAAGCAAGAAGCTGTGAAAGCAAGAAGCTGTGAAAGCAAGAAGCTGTGAAAGCAAGAAGCTGTGAAAGCAAGAAGCTGTTAAAGCAAGAAGCTGTGAAAGCAAGAAGCTGTTAAAGCAAGAAGCTGTGAAAGCACGAAGCTGTGAAAGCAAGAAGCTGTTAAAGCAAGAAGCTGTGAATTAAAGTGTCTATGAAACGGAAATTAAGTTTGTCTTATTTGAAAGAACACTTAAAATGATAGAGTAACATATTTTGCAGTTTTTCATTTCCTTGTTTCGTTCTTGAGATATTTCAGTTTGTTTGATATGCAACATTCTGACGTCACACGGGCATAATGAGTTAGCGAAAAACGTCATATATCTTTGCTATTATCAAATATAAGCACTTGAAAATCTGTATGTCTAGTGTTCTGGGCGAAACACTAATCCGCCATTTGGTCATTATTAACGTCCTCATTTCATTATATTTTGATTCAGTTCATATTGATGTCCGATATCAACACAAATAAAAACTAAAGAAAAATAGTATTATTAATATTTACATTTATTTTAGTTAATGAAAAATCAGGGTTTTTTTAAATGTTATAATATAACAATAGAGTTGATATATTCTAAGGCATAAATATCTTTTTGGCCCGACGCAGGCTCATTTTAGCCCGAGCCGAAGATGAGGATTAAAATTAGCTCTCAGAGGAGCCAAAAACATATATATACCCAAGAACATCATGTGTATTACTATTATAATAAGTTTAGTGGGCATTTGGAAGAAAATCGAAGAGAGTATACGGTAAACAGTATCTTGAACAGTGCCACCTTCGCGTAGGCGTGTATTTCATTGCAACAAATATTTACGTAACTCATAACTTACATGTAACTTGTCAGGAAAATGCAACATTTGTCATCAACAATCTTTGCTCCATAGTATTAACAAGAAAAGTATACAATTCCATAAACAACAAAGCAATAGTGATTTGTACTGTTACAGTTGATTTCACATTACTTTACCACAGTGTGTTGCGAAGTTCGTTGGGAAGTTCAGATATTCGTTCAGAAGTTCGGAATTACGTTGCCAAGGTTGAAAAATTATCCAATCAAATTGCGAGCTTTGGATCAAAACTTGTTATTACTGGATAATTTTCAACTTTAGCAACGTAATTCCGAACTTCCGAACGAATATCTGAACTTCGCAACGAACTTCGCAACACAAAACAGAAAAGTAATGTGAAATCAAGTGTAAAACTGATAGGCTCAAATCATTTTATCCCGCTGAATTCTTTATTTTCGCCCGCAAAATACACAACAAAGCCCGATAAAATTATTATAATAGTCAAGAATTAAATATTATTATACAATTATTTTGTAATGGTAAATATATTGTCTAGCTCAACTCAGAATCAGACTTGAAGATTTAGAAAATTAGAATTACGTCATTAAATTTATAAGGGATATTTTTCCGGGGTTAAACTTCCTAGGGTTTCTAATATTGGGTTTTGGTTTTAGTTATTTACATTTTAAAATGCGGTTAAGAAATGAATAGGGTTTGTTGTCAGAGTAAATGTTTACTGTGCTTATTGCTCTGAAGATTGTGTTTTTGATCATGTTTGTTTAAGCTAAAAGAAAATTACTCCTTTCCTATGTACAAGAGCGACTGGACCATTTGGATGAGATGTGAGTTGATCAAGATGTGCATCATGCAGTAATGGTAAAGTTTGTAGTTCACCAGTTTCTGAATAACTTAAGAAATAATAGGTTCCCGGGTCCCTCACCCTGGTATAAACAATAACTTTTTTAGTGACATAATTAAATGCCACTCCAGCCACTTTGTGATCTTTAGGTAATTTAATTGTTTGCTTCAACTTCCCTTTTTCAGTGTAGATATAAACAATATTTCCAAAACATGATGCTACAACTATTTCATTCCTGTTAGAAATGCTCAGGTCGACTGGGCCCCTGTTCTTCTCCACACGGAAGCTGTATTGCAGTTCTCCTTTGTTGTTACATACATAGACACGACCTTCCCCACGTTTATGGATAATAATGTTATTAAGCATGTTTATAGCAATTCGAACCCATCCAAGCCCTCCTCTCAGAAACGGTAGTGGAAATTGACGTTTTAAGTTTCCTTCTGCGTCAATGACAAATAATTTAAAGCTGCAAGCAAAGTGTATATAAGTTATATAGCTTGTGACGATATATACATTATACTCATCGTTGATGGCCAGTGAGTGTATCTCGAAATATCTTGCTTCTGTTTCTTCTTGTGGAAGACTACAAAACAACTTGATTTCACCTTGACTGTTGATAACACTGATATTACCAATGACCTTGCTCGCTATGATAATCTCTCCATTACTATTCACAGCCGACACGAATCTCCCTGCTGCAGCTCTTACGTCACATGTTAGTTTACGACATGGTGATTCCACTCCCATGCTCGCTAGAATCTCGCTGCCGTCGTAAAGTGGATAGTAACTTCTTTTACCAATTTCTATTCCTGGCCAGCTCAAAACACCTGGGCATTGTGTTTTTGTAAATTTGTCGATGAAATGGAACAAGACGTAATTGATCATGGTTACTGATTTCACGTTCTCAAGCCGCTTCGTTTTATTAAAGCGCGATCTCATTCCTCCACTTGCGTGAACGGAAAATATTTCTCTAATAGGTGACATGGCATGAAGATCTTGAAGATACAACTGACAAGCACTGGCTGCTGCATCTGGGTCCTCCAAACTTTCAAGAATTCTGCTTATCATTCGTACTTTTGTTGCAAATATTCTGTCTTCAGTACTCAATGCTTCGTTACTGAAAGCATCAGTTGCTCTCTCTCGGGCTGATTTGAAAGACGCTTTAGCAGCCGCAAAGCGTTCTTCTGAGGCGATTTTCAATCTTGCTATTGCTTGTGAAAGACGAGCAAAAGGTAAAGCTTCATTGATAACAGTTTCGGCTTGTCCGATGTCTTGTGGTCTGGTCTCATCTTGGCTTGATTTATCGAGGGACATGTTAAGCAGACAGACTCCTTCTTTGAGAAAATTAATGCTGCTCAGGAGATCCTTCCTGACTAGACCATCCAGCTTCGATTTGATGTCGTCTAATTCTCTCACAATTAATTTGCGACATTGTTCGTCTGTTAAGTCTCCTTCTTTCAGTTTCTCTGCCGTATAATCACGAGCTTTGTTGAACAACAGACCAAATGTTGAGCTGAGCACACTGGTGATAACTGAAGACATCTTAACTGTGAGAGCAATAGCGATACTGAACATGCGAGTCGAGACTGTCGGGGAAGTATGAATTAAGATGTCGTCAACATTCGAATATAATTTATTAGATCATAGTTATAAAATAAAACACCGCGGGGCCGGATGTCTTAAGGAAAGAATGTAGGAATGAGAAAGGAAAGAATTGAAACAAAAAGAAACAAAGCTAGAATGTACAAACTAAAAAGTAATTTATGCTTGAGAAACTTTTGGAACAATAAGCATGCGTACACCAAGATACTGTTATGTACGTTTGTCTTATATCTTTCTTTTTCTTTTTCTGAAATATTTAAGTTAAGATAATTATCATTAGAGATATTTAGTAAAGCATAAATTAGAAATCGAATTTTGGTGTATCCTTTCTAATTATTATATTTCCAGACATTCCTAAAACATTTCATTAATCATCAAGTTGACATAATATCTTCAGGAATTTACTTCCCTTTTGTGTTTGTGAAACTAACTCAAATAACGACTGGTTTTCTGAACTTCAATTCTTCTCTTGTTTAATCAGTTTTGTCTTTTAAATCTTGTCGGGGTATCTTAACAGTCCATTACCTGGCAGTAGTTTGAGTTTGGAATGGAATTATGGGGGAGGGATGTTCTTAGGAAATCATGATCACTGCATGTTTATTATTAGATTAGGTTATTCCAGAGGTTTCCAAATCAACCTCATGCAGGGTTCCTACGAAGTGTTGGACTCCCACTCAAATAATAAGTCTTCGAACTTAATTTAAAAATAGGTACGCAAAGCGTACATGCGGATACTGGTATCTATTTGCCCCACAGATAATGATTGAACAAGACTAAAACATACTGAAAATGCTTCATAACCTTGCGACATATCAGCATATGCTCTCACGGATCATCTAGAATCGACAATAATTAGTAATTTTTAAATGCCCTTAATAACGTAACAATAATGCTTAATTCTAGCCCTTACTTAAACTCCAACGCAATCCCTAACCCAAGCCCGGCCCCAACCCTAATCTTAACTCTAATTTTAAAATGACAATTTTATAGGTAAATTGGGAAGAACAGGAAACCCGATCGCTAATCGCATTGTTAAAAGAATGTGATAAGATATCGCTTTCGTTCTAATCTTTACTACGTTAGACTCTGGTAACACATTAATTGATTTGTCTCAACAATGATCAACGCGCTTTTTGAATAAGTATTTTATACGCCTACATGTAACTCAAGCAGTACCAAGTACAGTTGATTTCTTTCTTTCTGCGTATATAAGACATCTTGGCCGAGGGCCTAACATGTCAACAGTACACTTGAAACATTAGTTAAAACATGAAACGCGGTCTCTATAATCGCATTAAAAAATATGATACTTATATCGCTTTAATTTCGCTCGAGTGTGGTGCAAAGAACAGCCTGAAAATTTCTGCTTGTGAATTATAGTTAAACATCTCGGCCCAGCGCTTATCATGTTAACACTTCAAACATTAATTCAAAGGCTATTCAGGTTTCAGAAATATTGATTCGAACTGTTTAACACTCTTGTTAGACTTGCTCCAAGTCTGCCTCTTGTTGTTTCGAGACGGGTTTGTTTCGAGATGGGTTATGTTTTGATTTAAAGGTGTACCGTACGTGTGAAAAAGTGGCGACGCGGGCGAGCAAAATGGCGAATATAAAAGGCGGTCGGCCACGGGAAGAAAAGCGGGCGGGTGAAAACCCGCGGGCGGAGTTTTCGCTCGCCCGCTTTTCTTCCCTGGCCGGCCGCCTTTTATATTCGGCATTTTGCTCGCCCGCGTCGCTACTTTTCACACGTACACCTCGAAACAACAAGAGGCAGACTTGGAGCAAGTCTACACTCTTGTCTGAGCAAAAACGTTATAAATTGACTACACCCTTCAACATGTACTCTTACGTCTCACATATAGAAATAACAATCGTTAATTTCTAACGATTAACCCAATCTGGCAATCTCTAACCCCTATACTAAAATGTTTGAACACACGGTAAGGTTAGGTAAATCATAGTTGGTAAATCGGCAAAAACAGGAAATGCGGACGCTAATCGCATTGTTAAAGAATATGATATTTTTATGTCTATGTTTTAGACTCTGGTAACATAGGCATTGATGCGTCTCAATAATTCAATGTTCAACGCGTTTTTTGAATAAGTATTGAATACGTCTACATGTAACATAAACAGTGCCAAGCACGGTGGATTTCTGCGTGTAAACCTATAGCTAAAACATCTTGGCCGAGCGCCTAACACGTAAACACTTCAAACATGTAATAGTTAAAAGGGCATTCAGATTTCAGAAAGATCTTTAATCCGAAGCCAAACAAGCGCTGACACTGTTTCTTCGTCCTTGGAAAGCTTGTTGTTTAGGCGACAAAGTCGAAACGCGTTCCAGAATTATTAGAGTATAAACACCTTTGTATGCTTTGATTACGTGATGCTGAGATGAACACGAGAAAGTATTGCATGTAAATATGCAGTCACGGCGCGCTTGTATTTATAGTATAAAACAACAGTACATACATACATGTAAATAAAAATAGGTACGCAATGCGTACATACGGATACTGGTATTTATTTGGCCTACAGGTAATGATTTAACAACGTAAATTGTCCACTAAAACATACTGAAAATGCTTGATAACCTTGTGACATATCAGCATATGCTCTCACGTATCATGTAGAATCGACAATAATTATTAATTTTTAAATGCCCTTAATAACTTAACAACATAAATGCTTAATTCTAGCCCTTACTTAAACTCCAACCCAATCCCTAACCCAAGCCCTGCTCCAATCCTAATCTTAACTCTAATCTTAAAATGACAATTTTAGGTAAATTGGGGAAAACAGGAAACCCGGTCGCTAATCGCATTGTTAAAGTGTCACTGAGACGAAAAATCGACCACAAAGTTTTGCGAAAATTTAACTTCAACGAACTTTATTGAGATATAAATACCCCGTGTACAAAATTTAAACCGATATAAACAAATAGGTTTAAAGTTATAAACGTTTGAAATGCTGAAAATTGTGCCCGCCATTAAAATTTTCTTCACGGTGAATATTGATACCTGAGAAGGGTTGATGTCATAGTCTCAACCCAAACTTGCGTGACTAAGGAAGAAACAACGAGAGCGCATATAATTTGACAACAAAAAAGTCGAATTCATCATCATTTAGTTGTTCTTCTGGCTATGGACCGAAACGGAATCATCCGTTATATGTTTGGAGTATATGGTAGCCCATTTTGACGAATCTGGTTTCGGAATTTGCCAGGACGATGATTGTATTGCTTCGGCTGACGAGACTGATAATCGCGTAATACGAACAAGATATATATTGCCGAAGAAAAGTACAATACATTTTCAATATAGCAACGTTTCAATTCTGACGTCGTGGTTTCTTCTTGAGTATTAGTCGGCTAGAGACACCATCTTTATGTTGGTATGAATGTGTATAAAAATATGTATGTATATGTAATGTGGCTCTAGCTTGTACTTGATGCCTGATACATTTGATACTACTACATAGAAATTCAAAAGTTCGAGAGCAATTTCTCTCCTGTTGGAAATTATACAGCGGCAGAAAAGAAAAAGAAAATTAGTTGGTCTCAGTATATAATTCTGTCAATTTGCAATGGCCTGTTGACGTGGCTCACAAAGCTGGCGCATACAAGTATAACTAAAGTATCAATGTGCTGAACTGCTTCAGCTTGTAGAATTGTTTTGGTTAAATTTCATAAGTTTTCTACCCCTAAAATATTTAGATTTAGTATTTACGCTTTGTTGCTTTGCAAATCAGACTGTATATTTATTGAGTTAGTTATGCTATTTATTTTGTAACATCTAATAGCATTTTCTTTAAGTTTTAAAATACTAAATGAATTGCTAGTATATACATGTATTTTATATACAAAACACAATACACTAAATTCAACCTTCCTTGTCGTTTGCTTTACTTACATGATATATTTTTTAATCTTAAATAAAAGTATAGTGGAACTATGATTAGCATGGTATGGTATAAGAACAGGGGACAAGAAATATTCGCTTATTTTCCAACGGTTCACTTCCTTGGAGTTCGAGACTGCTCTTCCTCTGCCTCCAAAGTTTTGTTAGTCTTTCACATAATAGGCATATTACCACGCTGAAAAACTCTTGTTTGTAGTAAGGTCGCTCTAAAAATCTTCATGGAAAATTGATTGAAACAAACTATGATTGTCTATGAATCATCTGGTTTAAATTGCGTGTCGGCGCGTTATGTTCAGAACAAACGGACCTAACCCAGTTTGCTCGTATGATTTGTCAATTGGGCTTATATGCTGCGCAATCTTATCCTGCAGAATAATCTCATTCATTACTGGAATCCTTGGACTCTTATGCAAGGATATTCCTGCTTTAATATCATATTGATTGCTGCAATCTTGTACAGTGCGTCAGGTTCTATTACAAGGGGGCGATATTTCTTTAAATCCTGGTCCAGTGAGAACGAAGAAGACATCTATCAAATGCGACCAATGTGAGAAAACTGTTAGGAGTAACCAAAAGAATGTTATCTGTGTTACATGTTTTGGCCAAACTCATTTAAAATGTGCGACCATAAATTCGAAGATGCAATCTGTTGGTTACTGGACCTGTTCTAAATGTCTTCTGACCGAATTACCCTTCTACACGGCCAGGAGCCTGGAACTAGACATTCTGGACACCCAGCCGGATCTTAACCATCTTACATCGGCTGAGGAATGTCTCCATCGTTCTGCTCTGATTGCAGATCCTACCCATCTGTCCCTCATGCACCTTAATACTCAGTGCATGACTTCGACATTTGATGAACTTTTGTTGCTACTAAGTGATTATCCCTTCGACATTGTCACCCTGTCGGAAACCTGGCTTAAGGACAACGACTTATTACTTCAGCATGTTTCCATTCCAGGATTCATTGCCTGGTGTGGGAGGATATATTCGTGATAGCCTTCAATTCAAACGCCGGACAGACATTGAGAGTCTACAACCTGACTTTGAACACCTGTGGTTAGAGTTCCCAGGACGAAATAAGAACAGTAGATTGCTCATTGGAACAGTCTACAGATCTGATTTGATCATGAATACACAGGACTGGCTTAGTCGGTTCGATGACCTTCTGTCCAATATTACGTCAACTTGGGATGGTTTACTCATAGTGACCGGTGATATAAATATAAATTTGCTCGATCAGGCAGATAATATAACACGCCAATATATGGACATACTTAAGGGGTTAAATCTAACTAACCATGTCACCAAACCAACCAGGACCACTCGAACATCTAAGTCGTTGATAGATCACTTAATCTCCAACTCCCCTTCGAGGATTTCACATACAGATGTCCTTCCTTGCCCGTCGATCAGCGATCATGACGCCCCCTATGCTACTATCAATGTGCGCGTCACGAGATTCCTCCCACGTTACAAGTATATCCGAAACGAGAAGAATCTGAATTTGAACTCCTATAGCGAGGACTTTTCAACTCTCCCTCTTAATGTTATATACGGACTTGAGTCGCCCGATGACATGATTGAGTCACTGAACTCACTGATGAAAGAGTGCATTGATAGGTATGCACCACTTAGGAGGGTGAAAGTTACGCGCCCACCTGCCCCTGGTTGGCAGATCACGAGATTCGAGAGCTTCAGTCTCAACGAAACGAGTTACGGAAGAAAGCGCATGAATCTGATGATTCTAGTGTCTGGGATGCATTTAGATCCGTTCGGAATAACTTGAAAATAAAAATACGGAGGGTAAAGAAGGCTTTCTTCGAGAATGCCTTCTCTTCAAAAAGACCAAAAGAGATTTGGAAAACAATTCACCGGGTGCTGAATCCTTGCCCAAAGCCACTTCAGGCGAATCCAGATGATCTAAACGCCTTTTTCTCTACTGCTGCTGAGCGAATCTTAGAAAAAAGCGTTGACAACAGTGACTTATTGGACTTAATTAGCGGTCTTGATACCAATCATGAGACATGCACTTTTGAGCTTCGCGAAGTCACACAAGCAGAAGTACTTCGAGAAATAAAAGGGCTTAGAGCGGACTGCTCCACTGGACCAGATCAAATCCCAGTTAAGTTCTTAAAGCCAGTGGCGGAATCCTTGGCGGGTCCACTGACATATATCATAAATTCTTGCATCAAGGCGTCATATTTCCCTGAGGCATGGAAGATTGCTCGAATATCTCCGATACCGAAGGTTAACCAGCCCAAGACTGAGCAAGACTACCGCCCTATCTCAATCCTCCCAGTTTTATCGAAGGTAGTCGAAAGGCTTGTATCCCACCAAGTTAATGTATATATTAAGGACTTGGCATTGTTCAATGATAGTATCACAGGTTTCAGGAAAGGACACTCAACTGCCACGACATTGCTGGGTATCAGAGATGATATCATGCGTGCCATGAGACGTGGGGAGGTAACCTTGATGGTCCTTGCAGACTATTCCAAGGCATTTGACACTGTTAATTTTAAATCTGTCATCCACAAGATGCATTCCATGGGGTTTTCTCAGAACTTTCTTCGTTGGATTCTGTCATATCTCATGGGTCGTCGGCAGTTTGTTCAGATTAATGATACGTCTTCAGGTCAACTGGAAACAAAATTTGGTGTTCCTCAGGGATCAATCCTGGGACCTCTTATCTTCAATATATATATATGTATCGGATCTACAAGGGAAGGTTCAGTGCCGTTGTTATCAATATGCAGACGACACTACACTCCTTCAACATTCCAAACCACAGGAACTTGACAAGTGTGTGGAGGAGGTGAACCAAACTATAGAATGTCTAAGTGAGTACTCGACCAACTCCAACTTGGCACTCAACTTAACGAAGACAAAGTGGATGATGCTTTCTACAAAGCAGATGTCGACAACACACTTGTTAGAAGATTACTCTGCAAATATCATCTGTTGCGAGGAACCATTAGAAAGAGTCTCAAGTACCCGACTTCTTGGAGTACAGTTGGATCAGAATTTATCATGGCGGGAACACATAACGAATCTGTTATCCTCGTGTTACGCGACTTTGTCTGTGCTGAGAAAGCTGCGAAATTTTGCGCCGTTTCATATTCGTAAGCGGTTAGTTGAAAGCTTGGTCCTGTCAAAGTTGGATTATTGTAACGTTGTATTCAGCGCTGTCCCTGATTATCAACTAAAGCGTTTACAGAGGGTGCAGAATGTGTGCGCAGGCTACGTACTGTCGAGGTATGCTACAGTAGCGAATCTGAAAGAACTCAGATGGCTGCCCATAAGAGAACGCTTAGAATACAATATTGCAAAATTAGCACATAAGTCGATATATTCTGAGGACTTTCCCATAAAACTGAAGCTGTCGTACGATCCTATAGTTTAAGGTCGCTAACTGCTCCAAAATTAGAACTAGCGAGTAAATTAGAGATGGGAACATTCCAAGATCAAGCGGCACAGGTTTTCAATAAACTACCTGCTGAACTCAGAAACTGCAGTAACTTTGCGCATTTCTCGAACCAAGTTAAAACCCATCTAGCAGAAAGAACTTCTTAACTAATTTTTAGCATGTACAAAGTTATAGACTATTTACAGTTAGATTTTCTTATATTTTAAAAAAATATTCAGTATATTATATTTATGTATTTGTAATTAGTAGGCGAAGAGCCACCTTGTGGATGAACTACTAATAAAGCCATTATTATTATTATTATTATTATTATTATTATTATTATTATTATTATTATTATTATTATTATTATTATTATTATTATTACGTGTAACTCAAGCAGTACCAAATACAGTTGGTTTCTGCGCATATACAGACAATCAGATGGCCAAGGGCCTAACATGTCAACAGTACACTTGAAACAGTTAAAAGGCTATTCATATTTCAGAAATATCCTGATTCGAACCCAAACGTTTGTTCGGCAGCAAGCAGCTTTTTACGGTGGCCCGTATGTGCAATACACAAAAGAGAATATCAGTACCCAAACAAAAGTTTCAATTCACAAGTAAATTAGCCGATACACATTACAAAGTATCGATTCACTGAAACGAATTTCAATACACAACAAAGATTCGCGAAATACACAACAATAAATATTTTCAGTACGTAATAAATTCTTTCCACAAATACACGACAAAGTATCATGCGAAACACAACAGCGTAATTTGATACACAACAAAGTCGCGTCGCAATACAACAGAGTGTAAGTCGATACACAACAAAGAATAGATCTCGATACACAACGAAATGTTTCGATACACAACAAAAAGTTGCATGTGGGAATCTCATGGACAATAGGGGAAAGGGAAAGGACAGAGCAATATGATCCAAACCATTCTGTGGTGTCTAATTCTAAACCACGGCCCGGTGTTGACATGTTTAATTATGGTTTAATTTGTGAATTTCTTTGAGCTCGAGACAATGTTCTGTTCATGATAAACAAGAACTAGCCGATAGCGGTTGTTTGAAAACGTTCTATCATATTAAATCTGCCCACTTTTCCAAAGAGCTTTCTAAAACCTGCTCATAGGTCATATCTTTTGACAATTTCACAGGAAAAGTCTTGCCACGGACTACGGAGCGGCTTTGGCTATCATATTAAGCACTTCAGCAGCGGCGGGCAGCGGGCTTGGAATCTTTGTCATTGGTTTTCGACGAGCGGGCTTTCTTAGACTTCGGCTGGAAGTGCGATGTTCGTTCTTCTTCTTTTTCTTTCATAAAAGAAGAATATGAAGGAACAGATGAACCTCTGCTTTGCGAGAGGTTCGTTATGCCCCGCTTCACGTTCTCTGGTCTTACTAGTAGTCCCTTTTTATTCCCACAGGCTGGGTAATAGATAAAGGATTCCTCCATGGGGCTTCCACATTTACAACAGAACATTGTCTCGAGCTCAAGCCTCAAAGAAATTCACAAGTTAAACATGGAAATCTCACTGAACTCTCAGTATGTCAACACGCGGTGAGATTGTGTTCACACCGGGTTTAGACACCACAGAATGGTTTGGATCATATTGCTCTGTCCTTGCCCTTTCCCCTATTGTCCATGAGATTCCCACATGCAACTTTTTGTTGCGTATCGAAAACTTTTCGTTGTGTATCGAGATCTATTCTTTGTCATGTATCGACTTAGTATTGCGACGCGACTTTGTTGTGTATCAAATTACGCTGCTGTGTTTCGCATGATACTTTGTCGTGTATTTGTGGAAAGACTTTATTACGTACTGAAAATATTTATTGTTGTGTATTTCGCGAATCTTTGTTGTGTATTGAAATTCGTTTCAGTGAATCGATACTTTGTAATGTGTATCGGCTAATTTACTTGTGAATTGAAACTTTTGTTTGTGTACTGATATTCTCTTTTGTGTATTGCACATACGGGCCACTGTAGCTTTTGACACAGCTGTGAGCAGAACCTATATGTTGACTTGATTTATTTTTGCGACATCATTACAGCTTGTTTTCCCCTAGCTTAGCGTCTACCTAGACTCCAACGCCCTTGTCGATGTGTAACATTTTTGCAATGACATGTAACTGTGCAGTTTTGTGAACAGGAAAAAAACATGAAACGCGGTCCCTATAATCGCATTAACACTTCAAACATTAATTCAAAGGCTATTCACGTTTCAGAAATATTGATTCGAACGGTTTAACACTCTTGTTTGAGCACAAACGTTATAAATTGACTACACCCTTCTGCCTTCTTTTTCCCTTCAACATGTACTCTTACGTCTCACCTATAGAAATAACAATAATCGTTAATTTCTAACGATTAATCCAAATCTGGCAATCTCTAACCCTAGCTAATACTAAAATGTTTGAACTCACGGTTAGGTAAATCGGCAAAAACAGGAAACGCGGACGCTAATCGCATTGTTATATAATTGCTGCCGAGCGTCAGCGAGGCAGCACACTATTCTTGACGTTGCCTCGTGCCCAGTCCTTTTTCCGAGCTATGTATAGCCGACCAAGATCTCGATTTGTTAAATTTTGCGTTTGTTTGTTTGTTTGTTTGTTTGTTTGTTTGTTTGTTTGTTTGTTTGTTTGTTTGTTTGTTTGTTTGTTTGTTTGTTTGTTTGTTTGTTTGTTTGTTTGTTTGTTTGTTTGTTTGTTTGTTTGTTTGTTTGTTTGTTTGTTTGTTTGTTTGTTTGTTTGTTTGTTTGTTTGTTTGTTTGTTTGTTTGTTTGTTTGTTTGTTTGTTTGTTTGTTTGTTTGTTTGTTTGTTTGTTTGTTTGTTTGTTTGTTTGTTTGTCGGCATTACGTCATCCATATATGAGCTGATGTGACTCAGTGCGCATGTTGCGCTACCGGTTCAGCTTCTTCCTTCGAAGAAAGTTCATGATGAGAACAAATACATGTCTTTACTTTCTCGTGGAAGTATTCATCAAGGGCATGAAGGTTTCAGTGGCCAGTCTCGAGGAAAGCAGTGCACTTTCATGAGTTTATCAGCGCTGTTAACAGCACAAACTATCGAAAGTGAAGTGCTGCCTGTGAAATGTACACACTGATACACGACTTGGATCCCATGCTCACCAATACAAGTGATATAATGCCAAGTGGATCAAAATTTCTCGCTAATAGACTTAACACATTCCGTTTATTAAACTTTCTCGCTGCACTTATAGCGTGTTGAAAATCAAATTTAATTGCGCCACAGTTGGATCACGCAATTGACCTGGAACCTTCTCGCAACCTAACATAGTTTTGGACCCTAGAGTTGTTTTAGCGTAACCCCCCCACCCCCCCGCACAAATCACTGTCAGGTTTGGCTTTCACTTTCTGATTCGGTTATCTTATTTGCGAAGTCTATTATTCGCATGACATCACAAATCATCCTTCGTTCCGCATATATACATCCGCTAATCTTGTTTGCGAATGACGTCACAAATCATCCTTCGGTCAACACACGTACATATCATCCAAAAAATCGAGTTCGTTTACAGAATAGGATAGCTGCTCGCTTCCTCGTAGCAATAAGGTAACAGGTTGGAATACCAACCCTTGGAATTTCAAAGGACTTCTACAGGGCGTGTTAAGTAGATCTAATACACTAGTAAGGCGGCCTTTACAGAGGCCTAGTTAGCTATCTCTTCCTGACCCGGGTTCATGTAAACAGGATAAAAGAATAACCACTTGTGGTGCCCTGACCCGTGTTGAAATTCGGCCTGGGGTTCGTGTAAAGGTACCCTAAGTTGAAACCCCTACTCCAGTCTTAGGACAGTGGGGGTCAGGTGATAAAATACAGTGGCGTAGGAACCGGGAGGGACAGGGGGCACATGCCCCCCAATTTTTCGTGAATCAATGCCCTTTTTGAGATGAAACTTTTCTAATAGAAAAGTTGCCCTTAAAATGCAATGAATTGGGCGTACGTACAACACAGCTTGACCATGTCTTCAGAAACTGAACCGAATATCCTATGGGTGGCGGCTGAATCAAAATAAGTTGGCTTCCGGACATACCACGTCTCAGCAATTCGAAGCCTCCGCCATACATAAGCTTTGGAAACGTTTTTTCTAACGTTTCTTTAAATGATTGGGGGTTACTACTCGCATTAAAACGAATTTTCTCTCGGCCCAAACCAGCGCGCTGAAGCTCTTCCTTTAATTCGCGCCTTGGCGCCACCTGTTGATTCGTGCTTGCCAGGCAGAAGACCTCGTGCGTCCAGGTTTCTTCCCTTGTATTGCGAGAGCTGGCTGCGTGAGGCTGCCTTTGCCTCCGTGCTGGCCAAGATCCCGTCCCTCTGCCCCTGCCCAATCCAGTGGTCTGCTGTACGGACTGGACAGCGACTGGAAGCTCCGGAGTACGTTTTGGTTATTCACTGCATTCATTGGCGTAGAGGAAAGCGGCGGGATGGCGCTGCCCGATCCTGATGGTCCCGCTGTATTTGGTGTGTTCGGATACGATGATTCAATGTTTCCATTTCTCGATTCCTCGTTTCCCTGTGTTAGGGAAGACTGCGCACGGCTTTCTCCAGCTGCTTCAGCACTTCCAGACAGAAGCTGAGTAGCTTCCTGAAGCAAATTGAACGCTCGACTGATATTCATATCGTCAGCCATGTTTTCACGCTTCAAGGCCATGTTCAAGGCAGTGACGTTGCTCGTTCCAGGAACTCGCGGTCACATACCTAAATTTGTCTGCTGCGAGTCATGCCGAACGACGACTCTGCCGAATGTTGATTCTGGCGAATGACATTTCCGCATAATGCGATTTCGCAAAGCATAATGCCAAAACAACATATCAAATTGCATAATTGCATTGCATAATGCCGAGTTCATTTCAAACATTCAAATGGCAAACAAGGAAGACAGAAGTGCGTAATTGCATTGACTAATTTTGGCGGTAATCACCCCTCATAGATTCTGGGGGCAGTTCACTGAGAACGTCGAGAAAAGTAAGGCTGCACCTATAACGAAATTTACATATCTTCGCGAACTTCTCGACCCTAAGGTAAGAAGAGAAGTAGAATCACTCCCTTTCACGACGGAAGGATACAACCACGCGAAAAGTATTCTTAAAGATAAATACGGAAACGAAACCGAAATTTTCAAGGCCTACACTCGAGAAATCTTAAGCTTACCAACGATTTCAAGCGCTAACCCTAGAAAGATTCACGATTTTAGCGACAAATTAATGCACTCGGTTCTGGCTCTACAAACGATGGAAAAGCTCGATCAAATAAACGGCGCAGTTTCGATGACCCTAGACAAATGGTCCGAACAGATCCGGATTGGGAGAGATGGGACTTCGCAAAACTGGCTGAGGCACTTAGGCAATGGACAAGAAGAAATCCAGTAGAAAACAAAGAAGAGCGAGACCACGAACAAGGCAATAAACGCAGAGACAAGGACAAGTTGTTTCATGCCCGTCATTGCGACAAGAAACCATGATGACAGCAACCACAAAGCCGTCGAGTGTTTGAAATTCACAACAGTTCCGGATCGGAAACAGATATTATCGAAACGAAGATTATGCTTTAATTGCACTTCAGCGCACCACAAAGCATCCGAATGCCTGAGTAAGACGTCGTGCCAGCATTGTGGTAAACGACATCACACGTCAATCTGCGAGTCCGTAGAGAAGTCAACGAAAGACCCTGTCAAAGAGATCCTTGGCATGACAACAAACCAGAGAAACGAAGGTGTTTTTCCTGTCGTATTCATCGAAGCAAATGGCATCAAATGCAGAGCTTTAATAGACTCTGGAGCCGGCAGTTCGTACATTTCGTCAAAACTAATCCAAGTTCTCCGAATAAAACCAACCGAAGTACAAACGAAAAACATTGATATGATGTTGACATCCACAACCGCCAAACTTGAAGTCTATGATGTAACTCTTCAGTCAGTCGACCACCAATTCTCCTTACCAGTCAGGGCAACCAAGGTAAACAAAACAGAACTCCTGGCAATAGAAAAGCCAAGATACAGCGAACTCATAGAGAATCACCCCCATCTGAAAGGCGTATCTGTTTATGACAACGACACCAAAGCGTCTCTACCAATCCACATGGTCCTTGGAAATGGAGAATACGCCCGGATAAAGACAGAAACGACGCCAAGAATTGGAAAACCGAACGCACCCGTTGCAAAGCTCCCCGTTGCAAAGCTCACCCGTTGCAAAGCTCACCCGTTGCTGATGTCACCAGGCAAAGAATTCGACAACAATACCGTACTTCTCACACAAACAAGCCAGAGCGACTACGAACGATTGTGCAGACTATACGTCCTCGGATTAGAAGTCAAACCGGAGGATGATCAGTCAACCGTCTTCGACGAATTCAAAGAACAGTTGACGCGCGACCCAGAAGGCCGGTATGAAACTGATTTGCCTTGGAAACCGAACCATGCAGTTCTACCCACAAACGAGCAAGGTAGCCTCAAGCGTCTTCAGAGCCTGAGAAAGAAGCTGCAACGAGATGCCTTGACAGAAGAATATGATGCGATCATACAGCAACAGTTACAAGAAAGGATCATAGAACGAGCACCACCTGTCTCGCAACCACGAGAGTTCTACATCCCACACAAGAGCGTAATCTGCTGAAACGATAAAGATGAGGATTGTGTATGACGCCTCCGCTAGAGAGACTCCTAACGCACCGTCGCTCAACGATTGTCTATACGCTGGTCCGGCCCTACAAAACAAGTTAAGGGACGTACTAATTCAGCAAAGAGCCTACCCAGTCCCAGTATCTGGTGATATAAAGAAGGCGTTCCTTCAAATTCGGATCCGTGAAAGCGAAAGGGACGCGCTTCGCTTCCACTGGCAACCAGACGACAACACCAAGATCGACACCTACCGCTTTCGGCGAGTACTGTTTGGTCTCGCCCCTTCTCCTTTCCTTTTAGGAGGAGTCCTGGAGTGTCATCTGGACGCCTGGGCAAAGAAATATCCTGAAGAAGCCGAGAGAATACGAAGAAACCTTTACGTAGACGACCTTTTGACGGGTGGCCAAAATGTCGAGGAAGCCCAGCGTCGCAAATCTATCGCGGTAGAGGTGATGAGTGGTGCAAAATTTGAGTTGCACAAGTGGCACTCGAATCATCCCGAGCTAGAAGATATACCCAATCCTGAACCCAGCGACGACCAGTCCTACGCTAAACAACACCTATTTGTCCATCCAAGCGAATCGAAGCTGTTGGGCCTTAAATGGGACAAGTCAGAAGACACCCTAGCAGTACAGTTCCCAACCAAAAGTTCCACATCGACAAAAGGTGAAGACCTAGGGAAACTGGCGAAGATTTATGACCCACTAGGATTGGTATCCCCCACCTCACTGCAAGGCAAGCTAATCTACAGAGATGTGTGCGAGTCTAAAGTACCATGGGATGCACCAATCCCGCAAAGCCTCCAACTACGCTGGAAAAGGTGGGAGCAGTCATTACCGGCAGAAGTCTTCGTTCCGAGACCGTTAACACCTTACCAACAACCAGTCGAGAGCCTAGAGCTACATGCATTTGGCGACGCTTCTACCCTCGGTGTTGGCACTGCCGTCTACTCTATCATCCGACAGCAAGGGAGAGTGACCCAGACCCTGGTGACGGCAAAATCCAGGCTAGCCAAAAGAGGACTAACCGTGCCCAGGTTAGAGCTCGTCAGTGCCCACATGGCAGCGAACCTTGTCATGAACGCAAGCAACGCCTTGAAAGATCTACCCAAACCAACAATCTATGGATGGCTGGATAGCACTGTAGCTCTTCACTGGATTCTTGGGAAGGGACAGTACAGACAGTTTGTCGCGAACCGAGTGAAGAAGATATGCAGTCATTCCGAAATCTTATGGAGACATGTGCCAACGAAAGATAATCCAGCAGATTTTGCAAGTCGAGGGGGCGAAGTGGCAAATTCAGATCATTGGTGGAACGGACCAAAATGGCTCCAGGACCCCCAAAGTGGCCGAAATATTCAGTAATTGGGAAATCACAAGCCTCAGAAGCTGAAGCGAAGGTGGTGAAAGAGCAGTTCAACTTAGCACAGCAGCAGTTAGAGGAATCCAACGAAGACGAATTTGACGATCTGCTCAAACGTCACAATTTGGGCAAAACGTTACGCATACAAGCTTGGATTCGTCGGTTCACAACGAACAGAAAAGGCAAAGGCCCACTCACGAGTGAAGACCTGAACGAAGCACGGAACTGGTGGATAAAGAGAGTCCAACAGCAAGACTCGCAGAAACATCACTTTACACAAACCCGCCAGAGCCTCAACCTCGTACCCAAGGCAGAAGGTATACTTAAATGCCAAGGAAGGATACAAAGCGAACACCCCGTCTACCTACCAGCCAAGAGCCTTTTCTCCAGAAAGCTCGTGCAGCGAATTCACGCCGAAACCTTACACGGGGGAGTGTCCTTGACAATGGCAGCGGTGCGTGAAAACTACTGGATCCCAACCCTTAGACAAATGGTGAAGTCTATCCTATCGGAATGTGAGGGATGCAAGCGTTCCAGAGCTCTCCCGATCACCAAACCACCTCCCGGACAACTGCCCACCAACCGTACCGAAGGGAGAACAGCTTTTGAGGTCATTGGGACTGATTTCGCAGGTCCAATACGCTACAAGAAAACCAAAGCTAGCGAAGGAAAGGCGTACCTCCTTATCTTCTCCTGCAGTTTGTCGAGAGCTGTGCAGTGTGCACTTGGAAGTAGTTCCAAATATGGAGACGACAACCTTCTTGAAATGCTTCAAACGCCTGATCGCCAGAAGGGGACGACCCAGAGTTATCTATTCTGACAACGGTGCCTCGTTTGTCAAGGCGGCCCAGTGGTTAAACCAAATCCGAAAAGATGAAAGAGCCCAAGGGTTACTAGAGCAGCACGAGATCGCCTGGAAATTCAACTTGAGCCGCGCCCCATGGTGGGGTGGACAATTTGAACGGCTGATTGGAGTCGTGAAATCCGCTTTCTACAAAGCGATTGGGGAGCTACACTGACGTTTGCCGAACTGGAAGAGGTGATGCTTGATGTTGAAACACAGATCAACCGACGACCGCTATGCTACATGGAGGATGATGTCCAGTTACCTACGCTAACTCCCGCCGTGTTCTTATTCCAGCGTTCAAACCAGATACCAGAGGAAGAGTCGTGGAGAATCGAAAATAATGATCTTCGAAAGCGAGCAAGGCACCTTATAAATTGCAAGAACAGCTTATGGAACAGATGGAAGAGAGAATACCTCACAGCGCTGAGAGAGAGGCACAACATGATGCACGAAACGAGTAGGTTCCAACCAAAGAAAGGAGACGTTCGTGGTTATCGTGAAAACGGACAACAAAAATCGAGGTACTTGGCCCCTAGCCATTGTGGAACAAGTCTACCCAGGCAAGGATGGAATCGTTCGCGCCGTGCAACAGAAGACCGCCAATGGACACTTGGAAAGACCTGTGCAAATTTATTTCCACTTGAACTCCAGTGCGATATTGAAGAAAAGGGAACAGCGAAACTTAACCCAGAAGCTCAAGAATTCCGCTCTAGAAGAGATGCAGCAGCAGCAGGGAATCTCAGGATGAAACAAGTCATGGAAGTGGAAAACAGCGAGTGACAATCAGAACAAATACAATGACATTTTTAACGGTTGTCAATCAGAAAGGAACTCTTTAATATAACTCAATTTGTTTAATTTTGTTCTTGTTATGCATACGTGGGGGACGTTTAGTACAGCTATAAAGAGACTTTATTGTACATATGTTGCCACTTAGGCAAACATATGGGGGGAGCGTGTCGGAAACTAATGGTAATACGTCACCACTTAAGGAGTAAAAATAGTGATTTAGGTGCATGTCATTTTCTGTAACATGAGCCTTTATTATATAGAGACGGTAGTGATAGTGAGACAGTGAACAAGTGTGATTGTGACCACAGTGATTAAATATATTCTTCAAATCTTAGAGACTTCGCACGCCTTTGGATAAATCCCTAATAGTAAGGGGCAAATTTACTATAATTAAAAGACTTTCGCGTAAAAGAAGCTCAGATTCAAAAGAGCAGGAAGAAATAATACTAAAATCACCAAAAGAAATAGAATGCCCCGTCTCATGATGATGGGCAAAATATAACAATGGCGACGAGGATGGGATTGTGATAAGAACAACTATGGAATCATTCGTTTCTCCCATGCCACCATTTGAGCCGGATTTAGAAGCTGGGGGGAATCAAGCGGCTCGTTGGCGAACCTGGTTAGAGGATTTTAAAACATTCCTGGCTGCAAGCAATATTACCAATAAAACCCGTCAACGCGCTTTGTTACTATATCAAGCAGGACCACGCATAAGAGAAATTTTCCGGCAGTTTCCTGACCCAGGCGAAGATGACGATGTGGGTAAAAGAGCAACTCCTTACAGACTATTTTGAGCCACAGAAGAACCGTTTGTATGAAGTCTACAAATTTAGACAAGCTACACAAGGTGAGTCTGAAACAATAGATGTCTTAAACTGTATATATTCTACACTCGAATTTTCTTTCACCCAAAATCCTCAGTACACGCTATGTAATCGAGTGAAATGCCCAATATTACTTATAGTATCACACAAGGTTGCGTTCGTTGTCAAAAAACTGCGAATTTTCAGATGTCGATTTCGAAATAATGGTGCAAATTGTAACCGGAGGAAAGTCTAGCAGAGTGCGTAAGCAAGCTTTACGAGATCCCAAATACAGTTTAAAAGATCTGTTGCTCCACGGCAGACGAGAAGAAATGAGCAAGGTATAAACGGCAGACATCGAAGGGAACTTACACGCTGAAGCTTTACATACATTCACGAAACCCGTGGGAAAATACAAGACGGAGAAGCGCGACAAGAAATGTTACAATTGCGGTGGGGACTACCCGCATGTAGGTAAACCGTGTCCTGCAAGGAACACAACATGAGCCAAATGTTCCGGAAGATAAACAACGCATCACTTAAGCCTACATCTGTCAAAGCCTATCCATTCAATTCAATTCAATTCAATTCAATTCAATTCAATTCAATTCAATTCAATTCAATTCAATTCAATTCAATTCAATTCAATTCAATTCAATTCAATTCACAAACACCAGTCCAAATGGAGGGGAAATTCCGAGCCCTAATGGAATCAAAGCACAAGTTTATACGTAACCTCCGACGACGGTGGTTGTTTACTAAGCTCCAAAACAGCACAAGAACTCGGACTTGTAAGTCTTCATTTAAATCAGATAAACGGAAGTGCGTCGAAATCTGTGACGACAACAGTCGACGACAATAATCTGCAGCAAATCTTAGATAGTTAAAGAACAAAATTGGACTTTCCATTGACGACACAGTGACCCCTTGTGCCCAACCACAGCGACGAATACCATTTCATCTCCGCCAGAAAGTCGAAGACGAGATACAGAAATTGGAGCAGACAGATATTATTGGGTTTCCCCTGTGGTCAACGTCCCCAAACAAAATAATAACATTCGATTATGCGTCGATACGCGTGCGGCAAACAAGGCCATCAAAAGAACCAGACACCCAATACCAACTCTTGAAGCTGTTTCCCTGGAACTCAACGAGGCCCGTATATTCTCAAAGCTCGATTTATCACAAGCCTACCACCAACTTGAGCTGAGCCAAGCGTCAAGAAATATAACAACGTTCTGCACTCATGTCGGTCTTTACCGTTACAAAAGATTAAATTATGGTACCAACGCTGCAGCAGAACTTCTCCAACACGCGTTACAAGGAATAAAAGGGGTCAAAAACATTGCGGACGATATTATTGTTTTTGGAAAAAATAGAGCAGATCACGACCGAGCCTTAGAAGAATGCCTCGCTCGATTGCAAGATCACAATCTCACGCTTAACCTCCAGAAATGCCATTTCCTAAAGAAGAATCTCGAATTTTTTGGCCTAGTTTTCACTGAGAAAGGCATCAGCCCAGATCCAAAGAGGGTAGACGCTTTGCCAACACGAAACAACCTGCAACGGTCAGCGAAGTGCGAAGTTTGTTAGGTATGGCTAACTATAGCTCCAAATTCATACCCAATTACGCTACTATCACGGCACCACTACGACACCAGACACCAACTGATTTATATCAGTGACCAGCCCAGTCATGAGTCATTTTGATACATCAAGAGAAACATCAGTTCTGGTAGATGCCAGTCCAGTCGGCCTTTCAGCCATACTAACACAGAAACATCCGTATCAGAATGCCAATAACGTCATCGCCTACGCTAGCCGTGCTCTCTCTTCAGTGGAACAGCGATACTCGCAAACAGAGAAAGAGGCCCTGGCAATTGTCTGGGGTATTGAGCATTTTCACCTATATTTGTATGGGGCAGCTGACCATAAACCACTACAACTAATCTACAACAAGTCACGTTCCAGACCTCCCGAACGAATCGAAAGATGGTTCTTGAGACTTCAGCAATACCATTTCAACGTTATCTACAAGCCAGGAAGTGAAAACCCAGCTGATTTTCTGTCAAGGCATCCGGGATCAAAAATACCTAAACGAAATGAGGCTGAAGAATACGTCAATTTTATATCAGCCAACGCAGCGCGGGAAGCCGTACCACTTGAGGTCATCAAATCACACACCGATTCTGATACGATATTACAGGCAGTCAAACAAGCGATTGTGTCAAGAGATTGGCGCAGTGATCTTGTTAAACCATTCCACAACATTCAAAATGAAATAACTGTAGATCATGCTAATGAATACTCCTACGTGGTACAAGAATAATCATACCTCAGGCGCTACAAGCAAATATTAGCCAATTGGCTCATAAAGGCCACCAAGGACTCGTGAAAACAAAAGCATTAATACGAGAATATGCATGGTTTCCCAATATGGATAAAGTTGTAAAAGATGAACTTGAAATGTGTTTACCCTGCCAGATTACTGGACCAGTCAATGCACCTGAACCATTACAGACACCAGAGATGCCTGATGGACCTTGGAAAACCATCCACGCTGATTTCTATGGACCACTTCCCACTGGACAGTATATCATCGTTCTTATTGATAAATACTCACGATACCCAGAAACAGAGATAGTTAAAAGCACGTCAGCAAGTACAATCATACCTAAAGTTGATGCTATTTTTGCACGACATGGTGTCCCATTAATTAAAAACATCGCACTATTTCTCAAGAAGGACAGCCATTAAACGGCACGTGGTGTGCCCTATTCGGAGAACATTCTTGATGTTGTTTTCTAATTAATAAAATTAACGCGATACGCTATTGTATTCTTACGTGATTTAATTGATCAGTTGCTTAGTTTATAAATGACGTGAGTCAACAACTTGTTGTCATTGCTCTGATGAAGGCCTGAGTCAACAGGCCGAAAGCTTAGCAAAGAAATATTTTACGTGGTGTTTCCACAAAACTTATTTATATTACATTATCGCCATGAAAACTTTCAAAGAATTAAATATCTTTTTATTCAGCAATTACTTTTAGAAAGTGTTTCATTTCGTATTTGATATGCTTTTTACTTTTACTTTGTTTCAGTTTCATTTTCTTTTATAAAGAAATCTAAAAAAATATACTGGCAGGACTGGTTTTCTGAACTTCAATTCTTCTCTTGCTTAATCAGTTTTGTCTTTCGGAGTATACAAATAAACAATCGATAACAACACATGTACGACATGTACTAGGCAATAATGCACAAAATTAATTAAACTATTAGAAAGGAATGTCACTGTTTCGTGAACTGTTACTGAGTTCAGGACTAGAGGACTTGATATTCAGTTTCAAGGTAGTACTTTGATCGTTTGCACTTTTGCATCAATCTCGTACCCAGACAAAGGACCGGAGGCTCTGGGGAACTCCGATAAAACTTTTCAACTGATTGGTTAGTTTAAAAACAGTAAAATTTCAAATAATGTGCACGTTGCTAAGCTGTTTTAATCGATTTCTCGGCGTTTTGTAATTGTATTTCACAATTTACAAGTTAAAACTATTATTATTATCGCTTCGATGCCAAACAAACATCCATCGTCTGGCTCGTCTCATAATTCTTCGCAGTTTCGTCTCAGAACTTTAAAATTATATTAGAGAATACAAGGTCGATGTAGTTTAGCGAAAATTCCTGACAGAAAGTACAATTCCTTACCTGAGCGGCTCAGCTGATTACAACAACTCTGGATCAAAACTCGTTATTATTAAATAATTTTCAACTTTAGCAACGTAATTCCGAACTTCCGAACGAATATCTGAACTTCGCAACGAACTTGGCAACACATAACGGAAAAGTAATGTGAAATCAACTGTAAAACAGATAGGTTCAGATCAACGGGCTAAGCCCGCTCATCTGAGCCTATCAGTAATCTAAAACATATTTTAGCACCGTGAATTCTTTATTTTCGCTCACAAAATACACCACAAAGCCGCATAAAATTATTATAATAGTCAAGATTAAATATTATTATACAATTATTTTGTAATGGTAAATATATTGTCTAGTTCAACTCAGAATCAAACTTGAAGATTTAGAAAATTAGAATTACGTCATTAAACTTATGGGATATTTTTACGGTTTTGGTTTTAGTTATTTACATGTACATTTTAAAATGCTGTAGTTAAGAAATGAATAGGGTTTGTTGTCAGAGTAAATGTCTACTGTGCTTGTTGCTCTGAAGATTGTGCTTTTGTGATCTTGTTTATTAAAGCTATAAGAAAAGTACTCCTTTTTCATGAACAAGAGCAACTGGACCATTTGGATGAGAGGTGAGTTTAACATAAGTATCTGCATCACAAAATTTAAGTATAAATGGTGAAGTTTGCGGTTCACCAGTTTCTGAATAACTTAACAAATAACAGGTGAACGGGTCCCACGCTACACTACAAACAATAACTTTTCTAGTGACACGATTAAATGCCACTCCAAGCACTTCCTGATCTTTAGGTAATTTAAGTGTTTGTTTCAACTTTCCTTCTTCAGTGTAGATATAAACAGTATTTCTGAACTCTGGTGCTGCAACTATTTCATTCCTATCAGAAATGCTGAGGTAGACTGTGCAGTATATGATGTCTTCCACCTCTAGAGGGAAGCTGTCTTGCAGTTGTCCTTTGTTGTTACATACATAGACACGACGTTCCCCAAATTTAAGGATAATAATGTTATTAAGCATGTTTATAGCAATTTGAACCCCTTCATTCTTTCCGCTCAGAAATTCTAGTGGAAGTCGATGTTTTAAGTTTCCTTCTGCGTCAAGGACAAATAATTTAAAACTGTAAACATTGTCAATTTGTTTAAAGCTTGTGAGGATGTATACATTATCCTCACCGTCGATGGCCAGTGAGTGTATTTTGCCGAAACCTTTTGCTTCTGTTTCTTCTTGTAGAAGACTACAAAAGAACTTGATTTCACCTTGACTGTTGATAACATTGACAATACCGCTGACCTTGCTCGCCACTATGAGAATCTCTCCATTACTATTCACAGGCGACATGGATAACCATCCTGCAGCTTCTACGTCACATCTAAGTTCATGACACGGAGATTCCACTCCCATTTTCGCTAGAATCTCGCTGCCGTCGTAAAGTGGATAGTAATCTCTTTTATAAATTTCTATTCTTGGCCAGCTCAAAACACCTGGGCATTGTGTGTTTGTAAATTTGTCGATGAAATGGAACAAGACGTAATTGATCATGGTTACTGATTTCACGATCTCAAGTCGCTTCGTTTTATTAAGGAGCGATTTCATTCCTCCACTTGCGTGAACATAAAATATTTCTTTAACAGCAGCCATGGCATGAAGATCTTGAAGATACAACTGACAAGCACTGGCTGCTGCAGCTGGATCTTCCAGACTTTCTAGAATTCTGCTTATCATTCGTAGTTTCGCTGCAAATATTCTGTCTTCGGTGCTCAGCGCTTCGTTACTGAAAGCTCTTGTTGCTTCTTCACGCGAAACTTTAAACGATGCCTTGGCAGATTGAAAACGCTCTTCCGAAGAAATGTTCATTCTTTGAATTTCGTGTAAGAGCGCCACGGCCAAAGCTTCATTGATAACAGCTGCGGCTTGTCCGATGTCTTGTCTGGTCTCATCATGGCTTGATTTATCGAGGGACATGTTAAGCAGACAGACTCCTTCTTTGAGAAAATTAATGCTGCTCAGGAGATCCTTCTTGCCTAAACCATCCAGCTTCGATTTTATGTCGTCTAATTTTCCCACAATTAATTTGCGCCATTCTTGGTCTGTCAGGTTTCCTTCTTTCGGTTTCTCTACCGCATAATCACGAGCTTTGTTTAACAACAGGCCAAAGGTTGAGCTGAGCACAGTGGTGATAACTGAAGACATCTTAACTGTGAGAGCAAATAGCGATACTGAACATACGAGTCGAGATTGTCGGGGAAGTATGAATTAAAATGTCGTCAACATGCGAATATAATTTACTGAAGTTACTGATGGTTTGCAGGTGACCGCGCCGCGCGCCGTAATTTTGATCGTTGTTTACATTGTCTCAACTGCTATTTGACACGACGCCAAGTATGAGTTCAGACATGTTCAGTCAAGTCAAGATTATTTTTAATGTTTGTCGACAATAACTCTTCTAAAATCAATGGACAAAGCTTTTCCACCTCTCTCCTCCACACAGGCTTCTATTCGCAGGAGCGCGGGCAATTGTAAAGCGCGCGGAGAACGTCGGGAAGGTGGAAAAAGAGGAGAGAAGCCTCTGCCAGGTATGGTTATCGTAAAGAGAATAAAGAAGTCTAAATTAATTGAAATATAGTTTACATCTGAATTGATTTAAAATGGCAGACACGTAAATAACAGCAAGAAACAAATAAATTCATGTAATCGCATGCAGGGAGTACTGAATTTCTCCCAAAATCGTCGGGTTTTTATGCCATTTACCAGAGAACCGCAAATCGTGCCAGAGAACCGCACATTAATGCAGAAGAAGATATTAATAAAGAAGATAGTAATAAATCTGCGGTTCTCTGGTCATGGGAGATAGCCACGATACTTTGCACGAAGTACAATGTTTTCTTCAAGATCTAAGTCTAGAATGTTGTTCTGGACGTTATTAGTTCTGAATTCTTCTATGGAAATCACCTGCGGAACGAATAAAAAAATTCGAAACGCTGCCAGACTGACAAACGTTTTAATATCGAACGTTGAATCGTTGATAAACAAAGCCGACGAACATGCAGCGCTGGAATATTCTCAGCGCTAACTTTCTACATTACACCAAGCTCGCAAACATATTACATGCACTACGTGTATACGTGCAATTTATCATAGGTAAGATCTATGTTTACAACAGTTCAGTGTCTTTTGATATAAACTTTCTCGGGTAACGTTTGTTTACATGTTTAATTACATAATTCAAATTTCAAAACTGGAAAATCCTGTCCTTGTGTAACAATATTAACATTCTCGAGTTGAGAATTGTCTGCCAGCAATTTAACTCATTCTTGTCCGGCAATTTATAGAATTCCAACTTTTCCGTAAGTTAAATTTGATTATATATTGGAATTCCGAGTCTGGAAGAAGAGTATCTTTCACAAGAAGAAGATGTATCTTTCCACACAGTATCTGTAAAAGTATCGAGTTCTTTCTGCAGCATAGGAAACATAATATATGCTAGGAACATTCTACAAAATTAAAATAAGACGCGAAAAAATATGTTTCAGTGGTTGCATGCATATATCCAATATCATGTTTTTTTAATCAGAACATTGCATGTGTGGTGTAGACGGTAAGCAGATGTTTTTAGTGACAGTGTGTAAAAAGATTCAGTTATTTTCAGAACGCAATCTATACAAAGTTAAACGAAATGTTTGTTAAAATTCACAAACCTGTCACTGTAATTATGAGGGTTGTAGTGACCCGGATCTTTCAACCAATTCAATTTTACATTAAAAAATTTTTCCATGCGTTCGTGCAGTTCGCTCAACCATCTTTCAATCTGGTTGACAAAAAATGGACTGGGCTAATTGGATCAGTACATTCCATTAAATAAATGACGATCAAAATATTATAACCATTTGTTGTCCACTTACTTGATTTGAAGTTGAAGGGCCATAGAGTACTGTATCCACTGGATCCATATGACATATCGTCTTCGTGATTATGTCGCAGAAAAGCATGCATCGTAGCCATAACTCTGGTCTCCGTTCCTTTGTACAGTCTTAACCTAGCGGGCATTTTCCGTGTTTCGTACAGGTACTCCAAATACCACCGTCCAATGCGTTTCGGGTCACTATTGGTCACCCAGATTCCATTGCCACAACAGTTTTCTGCTGGCAGTATCAATGTAACCATAGATCGCCAGTGGAAATTTTGAGTTCTGATACCCCATCAACTTATCATGTCCGTCTAATGAATGTACCCAATTTGGTCCTTTAGAAGTAAAATTCCCTTTCTTTCTTCGGATTTTCTTTGCGCCGACACCTCCTCTGCTTTCTAGACCTTCAGGATCAAGATGGCACATCATGGCATACACTTGATCTTGTGTGACGTTTAAGTTGTGTTCTTGACTGATCTTCTTATGCATACTTTCGGTAACTTTAAAGTTTTCCTGGACCTTTCAGTTCCTTCCGAACAGCATCTTCCACAGTCTCGATGGGGACACAGGGACTGTTGTAAAAATATCGAAGTGTCTTAAGCGTCTGTCTAACGAACGAACACTCCATGGGTACTGTGGAAATTCTTTTTGCAAAAAATCTAACATTTCTGTACGTTTCAATCCTTGCCTAACATACTTTTCCATGGCTTCCTTTAAAACAAAATCGCTTGACCAATTCTCACACCTGTTATCCGTCATGATTAAACCGGTACTAGAAATACATGAATGCAACAACCCCTCGCCCGCTTTGACATGCTTTTTTGAAACACCCCCCACCCACCCACCCCCTGATTAAAAAAAGCACTCCTGATTATACAGCCAATGTAAAAACAAACAAATATAAAAACAAATGATATTAAATCCTTGGGATATTAAATTATACAATTTATGGATAGGTCGATAGGATGACAAAACTGATTTAAATCATTTAATGAAAGTTGAACATATCAAAGCAAAACTTAGATTTCATTATTAAATTCTGGTTGTAAAAATATATTGTTTTGAGGAGGTTTCAAAAGGGATTATTTCTAGCAAGCCTTCAAATGGCTTCTCTATGCATGTACATTTTGCAAAGGCAGAATTAAAAGTTGACAGCTCAAAAATTACATTTATAATAGAGTCTGAGATAAAAACAATTCAGTAGAATCGGATTCCAGAAAGAAGTATTTAACAGACAACGTTTCAGTCGAAAATTTGGAATCACAGCCAAGAAAACCGACAAAGCCCACGTCCACCACGGTTAATATAAGCGTGATATAAGCCTAAGATAGTGTTTTAAGTTAGTTTTAGTTAAGCTGACTGATGGTTAATTTGGACGAGCAAAGGGAGAGCACGAAAACGTGAAGCTGCATGTATATTGTTTTAGGACATAAGGACAAAATACAAATCCCCTACCGTTATAAACTTGAAATTCTGCAATTCAGATCGAGGTTTTGTTTACCATACGGCGTTTGGTTTCTTCAGGACCTCTGGTTTCGCTTCAACATATATTAAACCGGCTGTTTGTATCCTTTCCTTCGTTGTTCTCTTTTATTATTTAAGTAGAGCAGGCTCCATTTCGTTAAACGAAAGCAAAATACTGACAGATTTTTAGTTTTCTTGTCGCTAGTCACCAGTGTCCAACTATTCTTACCGCGTGACACCGTACCAAACATATATATATATAAATAAATAAATAAATAAATAAACTATTTCCCAGATTTCGGCTCCCTCGCTTTTTCTACACGCGTGTAAAATGGACTCCACGCGTGTCGAGATTAGCACCCTCACCGGGCTCCGGGCCTTCGGCCCGTCGCCCGGCTCGGGGATAAAACTGATAAAGTATTTTGCAATAAATAATATTAATTTTGCGTAGTTTCCGGCATGGTAACTGCGAGATTAATGCGTGTAGCCAGTTGTCCTCAGTCTATACTAAGCATGCAATGCATGATGGTAGTGGCAGCGCTAGTCCGATAAATTTTTAACGTTTATTTTTATTTTGTGTTTAGTTTTACATTTCATTTTAATTTTGGTTTGCTTTTGCTTTTGATTAAACTATCTTTTTATGCAGCAATTACTTTTAGAAAGTGTTTCATTTCCTATTGATATGCTTTTTGCTTTTAATTTGTTTTTATTTAATTTTCTTTTATAAAAAAATCTAAAAAAAATATACTGGCAGGACTGGTTCTCTTGCTTAATCAGTTTTGTCTTTTAAATCTTCTCGGAGTATCTTAACAGTCCATTACCTTAGCAGTAGTTTGAGTTTCGTAAATGGAGTAATTATGAGGGAGGGATGTTCTTACGAAATCATCATCTCTGTATATTTATTTTTAGTGGATTTAATTATTCCAGATGTTTCCAGAACAACCTCACGCAGGGTTCCTACGAAGAATTGACTGAAAAGTTACTGTTCATGTCACGCAGGGTTCCTACGAAGAATTGACTAAAAAGTTACTGTTCATGATTGTAGTGTGTGAACCTTACCGAAATGACCCTGCAAACCTTAACGAAGACTTTAAAACAATTTAGGAAACGAGTAGTTTTAAAAATACAAATTTAGTCATTTCTTCCCACAAAGAGCTTTTTAAGAGCAATTTACATATTAAATTTCAAGTGGCAGAGTCGAGGGCATCACATATAATAGGGTTTTATTTCTTTTACCTTTAACACACTGTCCTGTCTTGTCTTTATATAATCCTTCGTTACAGTTACACTTGAATGAACTGACAGTATTGACACAGAATGATCCAGTTGGACAAATAGAAGCTTGTAAACACTCGTCAACATCTGCAAAAATACAAAAATATCCATAAGTGCTGCGTAGGCAGTGTTTTGGTATTAGTAATGTACATGAAAAAATTCAGTTCTCAATTTTGATGAAACAAAAATTAAGTTTTTCTTATTGAAAGAACACTTAAAATTATAGAGTAACATCTTTTGCAGTTTTTCGTTTCCTTGCTTCGTTCTTGAGATATTTAAGTTTGTTTGATATGCAAATTAAAATTTTTGACGTCGTAGGTGCATAATGAGCTATTGGAGAAGGTTAGATATCTTTTCTATTATCAAACCAAATTAATTTGAATGAAGCATGTGGATGTACTAAACATGTAGATCTTCAAGCTTTTATTATATTTGATAATAGCAAAGATACATAACTTTTTCGATAACTCATTATGCACGTGTGACGTCAAAATGTTTAATTTGCATATCAAACAAACTAAAATATATCAAGAACGAAGCAAGGAAACAAAAAACTGCAAAATATGTTACTCTACCATTTTAAGTGTTCTTTCAAATAAGACAAACTTAATTTTCGTTTCATGGGCACTTTCAGGAAATACAGTGCAGAAAAAAGGAAATACAGTGCAGAAAAAAGGAAAT
>CAXIUP010000254.1:0-120000 GCA_964035015.1 Corallium rubrum | reverse complement strand
CTTTGCTCCAAAGTATTAACAATGAAAGTATACAATTCCATAAACAACAAAGCAATAGTGATTTGTACTGTTACAGTTGATTTCACATTACTTTACCAGTGTGTTGAGAAGTTCGTTGGGAAGTTCAGATATTCGTTCAGAAGTTCGGAATTACGTTGCCAAGGTTGAAAAATTATCCAATCAAATTGCGAGCTTTGGATTAAAACTCGTTATTATTGGATAATTTTCAACTTTAGCAATGTAATTCCGAACTTCCGAACGAATATCTGAACTTCGCAACGAACTTCGCAACACAAAACAGAAAAGTAATGTGAAATCAAGTGTAAAACTGATAGGCTCAAATCATTATAGCCCGCTGAATTCTTTATTTTCGCCCGCAAAATACACCACAAAGCCCGATAAAATTATTATAATAGTCAAGAATTAAATATTATTATACAATTCTTTGTAATGGTAAATAATGTATTTACCATTACAAAATAATTATATAATAATATTTAATTCTGGACTATAACAATAATAATAATAATAATAATAATAATAATAATAATAATAATAATAGAAAATATGTCTAGCTAAACTCAGAATCAAACTTTAAGATTTAGAAAATTAGAATTACGTCATTAAATTTAAAAGGATATTTTTCCGGGGTTAAATTTCCTAGGGTTTCTAATATTGGGTTTTGGTTTTAGTTATTTACATTTTAAAATGGTGCAGTTAAGAAATGAATAGGGTTTGTTGTCAGAGTAAATGTTTACTGTGCTTATTGCTCTGAAGATTGTGCTTTTGATCTTGTTTATTTAAGTCAAAAAAAAATTACTCCTTTCTTATGGACAAGAGCGACTGGACCATTTGGATGAGAGGTGAGTGTATCATCATGTGCATCATGAAGTAATGGTAAAGTTTGTAGTTCACCAGTTTCTGAATAACTTAACATATAATAGTTGTCCGGGTACCACACCATGGTATAAACAATAACTTTTTTAGTGACATAATTAAATGCCACTCCAAGCACTCCGTGTTCTTTAGGTAATTTAATTGTTTGCTTCAACTTCCCTTCATCAGTGTAGATATAAACAGTATTTCCATACCATGGTCCTGCAACTATTTCATTCCTATCAGAAATGCTCAGGTAGACTGTGTCCGTGTTCTCCTGCAGAGGGAAGCTGGACTGCAGTTCTCCTTTGTTGCTACATACATACATGTAGACACGACTTTCTCCAGATTTATGGATAATAATGTTATTAAGTATGTTTATAGAAATTCGAACCCGTCCATTCCCTCCGCTCAGAAATTGTAGTGGAAATTGATGTTTTAGGTTTCCTTCTGCGTCAATGACAAATAATTTAAAGCTGTAAACATTGTCAGTTTGTTCAAAGCTTGTGACGATATATACATTATCTTCATCGTCGATGGCCAGTGAGTGTATGAAGAAACTTCTTGCTTCTGTTTCTTCTTGTGGAAGACTACAAAATAACTTGATTTCACCTTGACGGTTGAGAACATTGACATGACCACTGACCTTGCTCGCTATGATAATCTCGCCATTACTATTCACAGCCGACGTGAATATCCATCCTGCAGCTTCTACGTCACATGTTAGTGAATGACATGGTAAATCCACTCCCATGTTCGCTAGAATCTCGCTTCCTTCGTAAAGTAGTGGATAGTAGCTTTTCTTACCAGTCTCTATTCTTGGCCAGTTGTAAACATTTGGGCGTTCTCTTTTTGTAAATTTGTCGATGAAATGGAACAAGACGTAATTGATCATGATTACTGATTTCACGTTCTCAACTCGCTTCGTTCTATTAAAGCGCGATTTCATTCCTCCACTTATGTGAACAGAAAATATTTCTCTAACAGCTGGCATGGCATGAAGATCTTGAAGATACAACTGACAAGCACTGGCTGCTGCAGCTGGATCTTCCATGCTTTCTAGAATTCTGCTTATCATTCGTAGCTTCGCCGCAAAAATTCTGTCCTCAGTACTCAGCGCTTCGTTACTGAAAGCTCTTGTTGCTTCTTCACGCGAAACTTTAAACGATGCCTTGGCAGATTGAAAACGCTCTCCCGAAGAAATGTTCATTCTTTGAATTTCGTGTAAGAGCGCCAAAGGCAAAGCCTCGTTGATAACAGCTTCGGCTTGTCCGATGTCTTGTGGTCTGGTCTCATCATGGCTTGATTTATCGAGGGACATGTTAAGCAGACAGACTCCTTCTTTGAGAAAATTAATGCTGCTCAGGAGATCCTTCCTGGCTAGACCATCCAACTTCGATTTGATGTCGTCTAATTCTCTCACAATTAATTTGCGACATTGTTCGTCTGTTACGTCTCCTTCTTTCAGTTTCTCTGCCGAATAACCACGAGCTTTGTTAAACAACAGACCAAAGGTTGAGCTGAGCACACTGGTGATAACTGAAGACATCTTAACTGTGAGAGCAAATAGCGATACAGTCGAGATTGTCGGGGAAGTATGAATTAAAATGTCGTCAACATATTAGATCATAGTTATAAAATAAAACACCGTGGGGCCAGATGCCTTAAAAATGCTTATCAAGTTACATGAGAGCAAGAACTAACGTATAATGGATACTTTAAATGGAGATCTATACATATACCAAGAAACTTTATAATATAGAAGTTCCTTAAATATCCCTAGATTTAGTTCAAAATTCGAAATAATAAGCATAACATACTTTGCATGAATCAATTGATGATAATTTGTAGAGTTGTTTATTAAGATATAAAAACAGAGAAAACAACATAGGAATGAAAAAGGAAAGAATTGAAACAGAAAGAAACAAAGCTAGAATGCACAAATTAAAATGTAATTTATTCTTGAGAAACTTTTGGAATAATAAGCATGCGTACACCAAGATACTGTTGTGTACGTTTGTCTTATATCTTTCTTTTTCCGAAATATTTAAGTTAAGATAATGATCATTAGAGATATTTAGTAAAGCATAAATTAGAAATCGAATTTTGGTGTATCCTTTCTAATGGATAACTTCGGCGTTTAACGTCATGGGGGGTATCATGTGCTCGCTAATTGGAAAAGTCGGACAAACATTGCGAAATCGCGGTATTGACGCTATTGTCTCTAGATATTCGGTTAATCTCGAATCAATCTTCAAATTTCAAAACGTTTTATCCATGGTTTTAAACAAGTATAGATATGGATAGGAGTGATTCAAGGCCGCGAAATTGGCGGATTTAATCATCATGTTGACATAATATCTTCAGGAATTTACTTCCTTTTTGTGTTTGTGAAACTATAAACTCAAATAACGACTGGTTTTCTGAAATTCAACTCTCTTGTCTTTTAAATCTTGTCGGGATATCTTAACAGTCCATTACCTGGCAGTAGTACTAGTTTGAGTTTTGCAAATGGAATTATGGGGGAGGGATGTTCTTAGGAAATCATGATCTCTGCATGTTTATTATTAGACTAGGTTATTCCAGAGGTTTCCAAATCAACCTCATGCAGGGTTCCTACGAGGTGATGTAGAACAAAGACATATTTTTTCCGGCATAGTCTACCTAACGCTATTAAGAAGTCTTCGAACTTAATTTAAAAAGTTACTGTTCATGACCGAACTGGTCGACAGTCCGAGTTCATCAGAGGGAGTGATAGACCGCCGCCATCGCGGTTTAATAATGCTTAAATTTTGAATTTGGGGTGAAGTTTCAATTCTATTTCATAAATATTTCATAAAATAGGATACTTTCATCATTCAGTGAATCGTTTTCCCATTTATGAAGAAATTCATAGGAAAAAATTAAAAATAGAACGATATATCATCTTGGGTTATTTTAGTTTGTTTATTTTAATCTTGTTTTGTAATATTGCGAAGTGATGACGGATCACGAACACGCTTTACTTTAACCAATTATTAATGATGGGATTAGCCATTAGTTATCTTTAAGAATGTTAAGCACTCAAAAATGTAGTGTGAGAGAGTCTTTTAGTTCTTGTGTGTCTGTGAGTGAGAGAGTATAGAGTGATTAAACAAAACTGTGATTTAAAACGTGATTGTGAATTGTTGGGCGACTACAAAAGGGAGGCAATCCCCAACATAGTGGCACCTCCGACGGGATCTTGATCTACGTCAGTGATACGGAGTGAATACAATGGAAGCGCTTTTGAAAGCGATAAACACGAAAGTACAATTCTTAGAGATTAAGACATCAAAGAGCAAAGAGATTATCGAGAAAAGAAACATCGAAACAATCGAGCGCCATCGGGATAACCTTAAGGTCCTATCAAAGGAAATAAACGAGCTCAAAATCAAGATAGAACAAGAGAAGCTATTACAAGACGAGTCTGTTGAGGATGTTTCGAAATGGAGTGGGGAAATCGAGTCGAAACTTGAGATGATCGATGCCGACATCGCGCACCTTGGTAAGTGTATAAGCGAAACTGAACAACACGCGAGCCTGGCGACGAAGGAATCGAAAGAGGCACTTCTAGCAAAGGAAAGACAACAGCAACTTGACTTCGAGCGAGCGCAACTGGAGTTGAAGTTTGAGTACGACAAGAAAGCTGAGGAATTTAAGAAGAAAACCAGCAAAGAAACATCCAAGACACCAAGCGCAAAATTACCTAAGCTCTCAATTACCAAGTTCGACGGGTCATATGAACAATGGCTTCCTTTTTGGAATAAGTACGTCGCAGAAATCGACTCAACAGACTTAGCTCCTGTAACGAAATTTGCGTATTTGAAGGAATTGTTGGTAGCAAAAGTACGATCAGATATCGATGGATTACCCTTCACAACAGAAGGGTATGAACGCGCAAAAAACATTTTGGAATCGGAGTATGGCAAAGTGTCAGAAATCGTTCACGCCTATGTAAACAATATCATGGGACTTCCTACAGTCACTGGAACTAATCCAAAGAAGATAGATGAATTTTATAAAACGCTTCAATACAACGTTCAAAGTTTGGAAACCTTGGAGAAGCTAAAAGATGTTGCCGGAAACGTCAGAGCTGTTTTGGATAAATTGAAAGGCATTAAAGCCGACCTGGTACGAGGTCACGAGAGCTGGCAAGATTGGAACTTCGCACAACTTCTACAAGCCCTGAAAAGATGGAAAGACATAAACCCGGTTGAAGAAAGCGAGAGCTCAAAACCTGCCCACCAAAATCGTCGACACGACGGATATCTCCCACCGCGAGTGAAATCCTACCAAACACAACAACAGAGCGTACGAGCGTGTGTTTACTGCGAGAGTACTGAGCACAAGTCCAGCAATTGTCAAAAGTGCACGACTGTGGATGCACGGAAGAAAATCCTTGCCTCGAAGCGTCTGTGTTTTAATTGTACTGGCCCAAAGCACCGAGCAGCTGAGTGTAAAAGCCGATCGGGATGTCTCGCATGTGGGCAACGACACCATACCTCCATATGCAACAACTCGTCTACTGATGGACTGTTACTGACAACCCAACCAGAGAGTAACAACAAGGTGATCTACCCAGTAGTAGTCGTCGAAGTTGAGGGCGTCCAGTGCCGAGCTCTTTTAGACACAGGCGCCGGAAGCTCTTATGCGTCAGCGGCTCTACTAGACCTAGTGAAATCTCGTCCGCGCCAAAGTCAAGTGAGAACAATCGAAATGATGCTTGGAGTCCAAACCAAGAGAGTGGAACTGTTCTCGTTGAAGGTAGAAAGTCTGAAGAAAGATTTCAGTTTGGAAGTAGAGGTCACTCGTGTTGAAAAGCCAAAATTGTTAGAGATTGACAACCCTGGATATAGTGAGATCTTGCGACGTTATTCCCACCTGCAAGGAGTCGAGATGGACGATAAGGACACTAAGTCGAAATTACCAGTGCATCTAATTCTTGGTGCAAGCGAGTACGCGAAGATCAAGAGAAAGTGTGCGCCACGTCTAGGGAGTCCAGGAGAGCCAGTAGCTGAACTGACCAGTTTCGGATGGACCATTCTATCACCTGGTGAGGAAGCTGAGATATCCAAAGTACTATTGACCCAGACCTCGCAAACCGATTACGAGGCTTTATGCAACATGGACGTCCTGGGACTAGAAGATCCTCCTGCTGGAGATCAGGCAACAGTCTACGCCGAGTTCAAAGAACAGCTCAAAAGAAGTCCCGAGGGGTGGTATGAGACCGGACTGCCTTGGAAAGGGGACCGTCCGACCTTGCCTAACAACAAAGCTGGCAGTTTGCGGAGACTTAACAACCTTTTGCGGAAACTAGAGAAATCAGAGATGACAGAGAAATACAACAATGTCATACAAACCCAACTTCAAGATGGCATCGTCGAACGAGCTACCGTTCCACCAGTAGGACCTGAGTTCTACATTCCACACAAGGCAGTGGTCAGAGAGTCGGCCGAGAGCACTAAACTTCGAGTGGTCTACGATGCCTCAGCGCGGGCCTTTGATCAAGCTCCGTCCTTGAATGATTGTCTGCATACAGGACCACCATTACAAAACCAGCTGTGGGCCGTGTTGGTAAGGGCAAGATTCCATCCTGTGGCCATTACAGGCGATATCAAGCAAGCTTTTCTTCAAGTGAGGATTAGAGAAGAGGACAGAGATGCTCTGCGGTTTCACTGGATCGCTGATCTAGAATCTAAACGCGTGGAGACTTTACGATTTGCCAGGGCGCTGTTTGGTCTTGGCCCATCACCATTCCTTCTGGGAGGTGTGGTGCAACAACATCTAGAGAGCTGTAGAAACGAGTACAAAGAGATGGTGGAAGAAATCGAAAGGAGCCTGTATGTCGATGATCTGATTAGTGGAGGGCCTACCGTTGAAGATGCCCGGCAAGTGAAACTAGCGTCGACTGAAATATTCTCTCAAGCCTCATTTGAACTGCACAAGTGGCACTCAAATGCCGCCGAACTGGAGCCATCCAGCGACGCATCAGAAGAGGAGATGGAGACCTTCGCAAAAGAGCAGTTAGGAGTTCCTAGACAGGGGGAGACTACACTTCTTGGCCTCACGTGGAACAAGAGCAATGACACAATAGAAGTCAAGTTTCCCACCGAGCAAGCGGAACTCACCAAACGAGGCATCCTGGGAAAAGTGGCAAAAGTTTACGACCCTCTGGGACTAGTTTCTCCAACGACGTTGGCCGGCAAGCTTCTCTACCGCGAGGCTTGTGACCTGAAAATCGCCTGGGATCGACCGCTTCCGGAGCAGGTGACGAAGAGATGGTCAAAGTGGGAATCAAGTCTTCCTAGGGGAGTAGCTGCACCGAGATCCATTCCAAAACAACGCGAGCGAATCACAACCATCAATTTACATTGCTTTGGTGACGCCAGTGGAAAGGGAGTGTCTGCAGCCTTGTATGCAGTGGTGTCTCAGCCATCGGGGATAGCAGTTGGCCTGGTAACAGCCAAAGCTAGACTGGCTAAGCTGGGACTTAGTATTCCACGCCTGGAGCTAGTCTCTGCTCATATGGCAACCAATCTGATCGTGAATGCCAGAAATGCGTTAGAGGGATTTCCAGTGGGGGAGCTGCATTGCTGGCTCGACAGCACCGTGGCGCTTCACTGGATCCGTGGGGCAGGAGAGTACAAGCAGTTTGTCAGTAATCGAGTAAAAAAGATCAAGGAGCACGAAGAAGTTCAGTGGCATCATGTTGGTACGAAAGAAAATCCTGCAGACCTGGGAAGCCGCAGTGGGAGTGTAGAAGAGTCCAGGTTATGGTGGAAGGGACCTGAGTGGTTGGCTAACCGCGAACGCTGGCCTCCTGACATTACAACAAGTTCGACAGCAGAAACACGAGCTGAAGCTAAAGTGGTTCGGGAGCTCTTCGCTGCAGCAGTGGTCAAGTCAGCTGACGAGATCGTTGGTGTGCTCACCAAATTCAACCTGTGGAAAACCCTGAGAATCTTTGGGTGGATCTGGCGGTTTGTACCCAAGAAACAAAGAGCCAAAGGATTGCTCACCACTGAAGAGATCAACGAGACAAGAGCATTCTGTGAGAGATTGGCGCAAAGAAGCAGCAGCGGCACAGAGCAATTTGAAGAAGACCGACTGCAGTTAAACCTACAAGCAAATGCGAAGGGAGTTCTGGAATGTCGAGGGAGAATTCAAGGGCATTTTCCGATTTACATCCCAGACAGCCACCTATACGCAAGCAAGTTGGTGGAAGACGCGCACTATAGAACACTCCACGGGGGAGTGAGTCTGACCATGGCCAAGGTACGAGAGCATCACTGGATACCGAGATTAAGGCGTCTGGTAAAGAAAACCGTGAAAGAATGCCATGGATGTAAGCGATTTCGAGTCAAGGCGTTTGACAGTCCACCTCCAGGAAACTTGCCCAGAGATCGGACAGAGGGAAGAGCTGCGTTCAAGGTAGTCGGGGTTGACTATGCCGGTCCTTTGAAGTACAAGAAAACCAAGAAAGTTGACGGAAAGGCCTACTTGCTACTCTACGCCTGCAGTTTGACAAGAGCCCTGTACCTGGAATTACTGCCCAATATGGAAACCACCGAGTTCCTAAGAAGCCTCAAGAGATTCATCGCCCGCCGAGGTCGTCCCGAAAAGATCTATTCGGATAACGGGAGGACATTCGTGGGAGCGGCCAACTGGGTGAAATTAGTCACCCAAGATGAAAGTCTGAATGAATTTCTAGCACGTCACAGAATAAAGTGGCAGTTCAATTTGAGCCGTGCCCCTTGGTGGGGTGGGCAATTTGAACGGATGGTGGGTCTGGTCAAAGCCTCTCTGTCCAAGTGTATTGGAAACGGTTCCTTGACTTGGTCAGAGCTCCAAGACGTCATGCTCGACGTGGAGGTAGCTCTGAACAATCGTCCGCTCAGTTACATTGAAGACGACATTCAGCTTCCTGTCCTCACGCCTAACACATTCCTGTTGGATCAGCCGAATGTACTACCGGAGCTGGAACCTCATCGCCAAGAAACCAAAGATCTGCGAAAGCGAGCAAAATACCTGAGACGGTGTAAGGACATGGTTTGGCAACGGTGGACTGGAGAGTATTTGAGAGGGCTTCGCGAGCGTCATCGCCTAAAACATGAGGGAAAACCAGCGTATCTCAACACAGGGGATGTTGTACTAATCAAGTCGGACCAGAAAGATCGTGGAAAATGCAAAATCGGAATGGTGGAAAGGCTGGTTCCTGGTCGAGATGGTGTCGTGCGAGCGGTCCATTTGCGGGCAGGGAGTTCACGTCTGGAACGACCCGTGCAACATCTCTATCCGTTGGAACTGTCTTGTGACCGATCCGTGGTTAAGCCTGCAGTAACGCTGAATGCTGAAGCGGTAGAGTTTATTCCAAAGAGAGCAGCTGCAACAATCGCCAGAGATCGTATTGCTGCAATTGCAGAAGAACAGCGAGAGTGACTTGAAGAATATTGTCGAACTTTATCTTACTTAGTGAACAATTTGAGTATATATAGTATGTAGTTACATTTGTCCTCATGCGAGGCAAATGGGGGGAGAGTGTTGTAGAACGATATATCATCTTGGGTTATTTTAGTTTGTTTATTTTAATCTTGTTTACGAACACGCTTTACTTTAACCAATTATTAATGATGGGATTAGCCATTAGTTATCTTTAAGAATGTTAAGCACTCAAAAATGTAGTGTGAGAGAGTCTTTTAGTTCTTGTGTGTCTGTGAGTGAGAGAGTATAGAGTGATTAAACAAAACTGTGATTTAAAACGTGATTGTGAATTGTTGGGCGACTACAAAAGGGAGGCAATCCCCAACAAAAGGATGTTCATATGTAAGAATGTTAATAAGGAAATACCTAAACTGCGCCCAGCTATTCAATACGTGCACTTGTCAGTTTTAGGTTATTCCAGAGGTTTCCAAATCAAAATATATATATATATATATATACATATATATATATATATATATATATATACATACATATATATATATATATATATATATATATATATATATATATATATATATATATATATATATAACATTATCTCTAGCACTCTCGTTTATATCATACATTGCTGAGCTTACATGTTTCTAGCAGAATTACGATGAAATAACATTAAAGAACTAATACAGGGCTATAAAAAGGAGTTTGGTGTCAGTAATTTACGTCACAGATGCTGGTGTACAAGTGGTATTAAATGCCAGACACAAGATGGGCTTGATTACGAAAGGTTTAATTCTGAAATCTAGCCTTTGAACGACATTGTGTCATGAGGGGCGTCGGAGCGACACTAAAAGGGGGGCCCCGAAATTTTTAGGGGTGTCCGGGGGCATGCTTCCCCGGGAAATTTTGAAATCTAGAGTCTCTGAAATGCCATTTGCTGCATTTTAGGACAAGGATTTACAGAATTCTAAGGTCCAAAAACGTCATAAAATACTCAAAAGACAACACCTCTCCGGACATTGAATACCTGCATTCAAATTTCTTTATTATATCTTTATTCAAAGTCATGGGTTAGCTAGGGTTAGTGTATTGTGTTGGGTCAGGCTTACAAGAGGTACATTTAAAAACAGAATTCAATGTATAAAATATATGGTATGTATAAAAATTGTTTTCTTGTTGATTTTGTTAATCATAACTTTATTACTGGCCTTGTTTATTACTAGCCTTGTTAAAAAGTCGGGGAGGGGGGTGGTGGGGTGGGGGCATATTCTGGCCCCCCAACAAAAAAAAGTTGGGGGGATATATATAACAAAGTATCAATGACAGTACTGACCAATTTAATAAAAAGGGCAAAAATGAAAATGACAAAATTCAAGAGTTTTGTGCTTGTGGAAGCTGATTTTGTTATTGTATTAAAGTTGAGTTGTGGGTTCTTCTCTGGATAATGACCGTTCAGTTTAGTATACCATCGTCATTAACAAGTCAGAAACCGGGAAACTGCGATTTGAGGCTTGTAATTTCTTGATATAAATAGTGAATCAAAGCAAATCGATCATCAAATCCGTGTAGAAATCTGGAAATCACCAAAGAAATCACGAAATCACCATAGAAATCATGAATCCATATTGATATCTGAAATTAACTTGAAATCAGCGGAAATCAGGAAATCAGTTCAGAAATCACATGATTTCGAAATCTCGTACGCCACGATCGGAAATCGCATAGAAAATCGGCCACTTTCATGGTGCAGTTCGCAGTTCACGCGCGTGCTGGCTCAAGTGAGTTGTCGGCCGTGTATTGATGACGTTTACACGCCAGATATTCGTTCTACGCATGCGTAGCTAATACGAGTCAGCCAGTATTTTGCGAGCCTCGACAGCCGCCATTTCCCATCGTGTTTTGATGGCCGTGTCGGACCCGACTTTACTTGTGCATATTGCGACATTCACTGTGATGCGGCCATCTGAAACATCAATAAGATGGTTATGCTTGTTTAGCCACCAAGGTTTCAATGTTAGATTGCGTTTTTTGAAAGAGCGAGGCTAGATCTCTTTCAACCACGAGCTTCAGACAAAATTTGTTTTCAAAACAACTAAAGACAAAAATCCTGACACACAGGCATTTGACCGGGGAACATGTTGCTGAAAAAATGTTAGAAACCCTCCCTTATTTGATATTTCGAAACAGACTAGTTTCTTCAATATGGAATAACAGCTAGTAAACCGCAGGTCGCGGGTTCGAATGCCAGCCGGGCCAAGTAGAGTTTTCTCTCCCTCTCTGGTACGGCTCGTCACTCGCAGCAACACCTTATTATAGTTACTCTCCACCAGAATTCACCGTCCCTTAATAATTGCTCTAACCTAACTTTATTTATACTGTCAAACCCTATCAGTCAAGTCTAAACTGTTCTTCTTAGAAGTCAAATAACGACCATTCCTCAATGACCCAGTGTTACTACAGGAGGAAACCGCAAGTAAACTAAACTAAGCAGTCTATACTGCATGGGTAAGTCTATATCAGTCATATCTAAACTGTTCTTCCTAGAGGTTCAGTAAGGATCAGTCCAATGACGTCGCTAGGGGGGGGGGGGGGGACTGGGGGGACGCGTCCCCCCAGTTTTCTTCAATACCAATTTTGAGATTCTTCCAAATCCGCTGAGAAACGTTGGGGGGGGGGGGGGGGGTGTGGGGTGTGGTATGTAATGATTCCAAGTGCTCAGCTTACACCGCTAGCTGAACAAATAGTTTACAATCTTTTCTTGCGTTAGTTCACTCAGGGGTGTATCCAGGCGGTTTGAGACGCCAGTACACCGGTTTGGGCACCCTGCCCAAAAAATATAAACTAAATACTACCATCTGAGAGTTTTTTCAAAAACCGTACAAGAATTTAAAAATCACCCCTCAGAATGTTAAAAATCACATCTCAGAATGCAGGAAATGGCATTTCCGAGTCTAAATTTCAATATTTTCCGGAGGGCACGTCCCCGGCGCCCTAGAGGGTTCCTACTATGTGTTAAATCGGGTTAACGTTAATGCACCTGAAACCATCATATATATTTTAAAATCACAATATATATATATGTTATTTACCGGCTGGGAGGTCCGTACAGAGAAATATTTCCCTCGGTCTCAAAAACTGCCCGAGGCCGCAGGCCGAGGGTCGTTTTTGAGACCGAGGGAAATATTTCTCTATACGGACAGACCAAAACGGTAAATAACATATTTATTTTTTTTATTAATCGTACGATTTATGATTTACATAATTAAATAAATTAACATAATTTAATTGAGTAATCGAGATGACATTCACGTGATATTCAAAGTCCAAAGTTTATCGTTCGACAGTAAACAACTGCCGTCATGCAGTCTGACAGGGAAGCTTGGAACGTCTTTTGTGATAAAAAACAGTCAAAACTTGAAGATCTAGTGTTTTTAACTTTAGTTGATAAAGATTCTTCGTCCTTCTTCGTCGCTTGCTCGTTTTTGGCTGTTCGTTTGGAAAATCGCTTTCAATACTCGGTCGAGTTTGAAGACGAAAATGCTTGTAAGAAGCCATTTGAAACTTTTTTCAAAGACATGACACGATACTAGTTTGGCATGTGGAAAATATTTGACTAAAGGGTAAAGACTTGTAGCGGTTTTGTTGAGTATAGTTGGACAACAGAAGAATGACAGTTTAGTATCAAAAGGTTTCAGCTTTTCTGTCCTCTCGTGGTATGTTTTTTTAATATATACTTCTATATAGTTTCATTTAGTGATTCAAAATACTGTGTTCACAGGTTTATGTATGTTTTGCCTATTGTTTTAAACTGTTTTCATACGTCGTTGAGCAATGATACTTTAAGTAAAACTTTATAAATGTCGCTGGCTGAAATTTTGCTTTTTCACGGCATTCTCGCTTTCTTTTAAAATTCGCTGTTTTACACGAAGTAATTGTCAAAGCCATTTGGATAATAAAACTCATTTGTATCCCCGTAGCTCTCTGTTGAATATATTTTTTCTGTGGCAAGCGAAATAGTGAAAATCGATCGATTTTACGGCCTATAAAACACATTAAAAAATTATCTCGAGCGGTCCGTACGGGCTCATACGGACCGCTCGTTAACCAATCAGAAAGCAGGATTTGGTAGGATACGGACCGAAAAAAAAATAAATTATTTATTATACAACTGCATTAAGAACTGTCCAAATAACGCTAAAAATGAGTACAAATATACAGCGATATTTGGATATATATGTTATTTACCGGCTGGGAGGTCCGTATAGAAAAATATTTGCCCGAGGTCTTAAAAAAGGCCCGAGGCTGCAGGCCGAGGGACATTTTTGAGACCGAGGGCAAATATTTTTCTATACGGACCGACCAAAACGGTAAATAACATATTTATTTTTTTGCTAATCGTACAATTTATAATTTACATCATCAGTAAATTAACATAATTGAATAAAGTTGCGTAATCGAGATGACGTTCACGTGATATTAAAAAGTCCAAAGTTTATCGTTCGACAACAAACAACTGCCGACATGCAGTCTGACAGGGAAGCTTGGAATCTTTTTTTTGTGGTGAAAAACAGTCAAAACGTGAAGATCCAGTTACGAAGGGAATTTAGAATGCAGTGCAAGTGTTTTTAAAGTTTAGTTGATAAAGATTCTTCGTCGTTCTTCTTCGTCGCTTGCTCGTTTTTGGCTGCTCGCTTGGAAAGTCGCTTTGAATACTCGACTGACTCCGTGGAAAGACGAAAATGCTTGTTCTAAGTCATTTGTAACTTTTCTTCAAAGACATATGGCACGATGAGGTTGGCATGTGGAAAATATTTGACTAAAAGGTAAAGACTTGTAGCGGTTTTGTTAAGTATAGTTGAACAACAGAAGAAAGACAGTTTAGTGTCAAAAGGTTTCAGCTTTTCTGTCTTCTCGTGGTATGTTTTTTGATATATAGTCTACATAGTTTCATTTAGTGATTCAAAATACTATGTTCACAAGTTCATGTATATGTTTTGCCTACCGTTTTAAACTGTTTTCATACGTCGTTGACTGTTGAGCAATAATACTTGAAAACTTTATAGATGTCGCTCGTAATTTTTTTTTTTTGTCACAGTTTTCCCAGCATTTCTTTTAAAATTCGCTGTTTTCACATGAAGTTGTCAAAACCATTTGGATAAACCGTCTTACTTTGTTTTTACTGGCATTCTATTGTAGTCTAAAGTAGTGAAAAGCGTCGAGTATACGAAATATTAAAAATACGAAGTATTATTTTTGTTTTGAAATCCGCAGCGGTCCGTATCGGGGTCCGTATCGTGTGATACGGACCGCTCGCTAAGCCAATCAGAGCACGCGAATCAGATGGATACCGGACCGCAAAAAAATAAAGTTAGTTATTTGGATAGTAGAAAACCGGTTTGACAGATTTTGTTAGCCAATCAAATTTATCACTCGGGAACTACTTCATGTAGGCTTATTATTTTGTCCTGGTTTTGTCCTGGGGCAAGTCACGCTACTTCTCTAAAAAGTTTAGAGTTTTCTTTTTCTATAAAACTTTGTTGATCAGAGCAGTTGTATAATAAATCTCTTATAAGATGTTTTGGTGTGTAGTATCGCTGTATATTTGTACTCCCGCAGGGCTCGTCAAAATACGGCACAACTCGTAAAAATATACAACGATACTACACACCAAAACATCTAATAAGATATAACTATATAAAAACTATTCAGTAGAATTATTATTACGTACCAACAATTATGACGTCATATACCGATGACGTCATCATTTTGGGTGCCCCCCCCCCCCCCCCACACACACACACAGACACACTCTCCCAGGTCTGGCGACGCCACTGGATCAGTCCTCATTGGTCTAGTGTCACTTAATAAGAGAGAAAATCAAAGTAAACTAAGACCTGCGTTAAAGCCAGACGAATTTAATTGTTTGAATTCTATTCGACGAAACTGCGACGTTTAACTCGGTTAAATTCGACACATGAATTAAATTCTCTTCTGTCTGTGACAATTCGGTGCCATTTTTTCAAGAAATCGTTTTCAGGCTCAACGCGTCCAAGTAAACATAATCAAATTCGAGTGAAATTCGACGTTGAACTGGACGTCGCATTACCGAATTAACTTCGTCTCAATTGCATTCGTCTATTGCGCGACGTTTAGCGTTGGCTTAACTTTATTTATACTGGGGTGATAGGTCTAGTAAGGACCGTCCTCATTGGTCCATAATAATCATGTAATAGCCATTTCAAAGAGAGCAATAACCATAGACTATTACTGTACGTTCATAACAAGCCATGGAAAAACTAAAACTCTAGGGAACTTACTTTATCTTCCCTGCAGCTTCACGTATGGTTACAATTATTGCCAGCTTGGCCATGTATGCATTGCAATATAATGCCTCCTTAAAAACAAGTCAACTCACCCTTCAACTTACAATCACTCCTTCTCAAACACTTCACACACTGGACACACACACACACCATAAATTCACTAATACAGACACATTATGATGGACAGTAGGCCTTATAGTAACTTCAACCAATTCATTCACGTATTTTATTCTGATAATCCGTTTAAATCTACATAACCAAGCAACTATGCGTACAAGGGTGGACAACCAACTCTACCAACATAAGTTAACTACTAATACTGAACTTTGTTTAAACGCTACCTCGGTCCTCCACACTTCACTGTAAATATAACTTTGTAATTCATTAGTTTTGCACTTTCTTGTTTACCTCAGTTAATATCCATAATTCACCAAAATACAATCTACTTATAATGCTTACCTCTTATGCTAAATAGGATGCCCTTTAAGGGCATAAATTATTCTGCCCTACGGTCTTGTACTGTCCAAACTCGCCCCCAGAGAGCCTCTCACTAACACAATATTATCCCTACATGACCCTATACGATTACCCCTAGAACTATGACTGTCCCCCCCCCCCCCCCCCACCCCACCCACCCACCCCGAAACCCCTACGTAAACACGCGCACCTTTAGCTGCAACCTGGTAACGAATGACGCAACACACTTAACCCTGCAATAACATACGTACGCCCTCATTGCGCATTTGGAGACTGACGATAGAGGAGCACAATTCTTGGCTACGCTTTACTACGAGCTTACGACAAGAACGTTTCTTTTTTCTTTTTCTGCCCAACCCGTGATGCTGAGACGCGTTGGATTTAATAAGAAAGCAAGCAACAAGTTCGGTAAGCACTCACTAGCTTTATCTCTATTATTACTCGGGCTACCGCAGGTTAACGAGTCTAGGTTTCGGCTCGGTTTTTTGGGGGGTTTTTTCCCCCTTCTGTGTCACGCTCTCAGCCTACTCCACAGGCCTCTCTAATTAGAAAGCGCAGGCTCAAGTCAAGTGCGCATAAATGCTTTCTTGCTTTGATTTCCTGATGTCTGATCAAGTCTTTCTCCTCTCGGATGTGTTTTGTGTTTTCACAGACATAGTTATTGGTCAGTAATGTCGCTGGCAAGTATTCTTGATATTATATACGCTTACGATCTCACAATATTTAATACCCGAAGAGACTTGACATATGAACGCTGTACATGTGTGGAAATAATGCTTTCTTTCTTAGCTTTCCTACTGTCTGATGATCACAGTCTGATCAAGTCTTTCTCGTCTCGGATGTGTTTTGCGTGTTCACAGACATAGTTTGATATTGGTCAGTAATGTCGCTAGCTGTGTTGATATTTAATACCCGAAGAGACTCGACTTATGAACGCTGTGTACATGTGTGGAAATACGTTACAGGCAATCGTGTTTTGTGTATTGCAAATTGCGTTTTCTATCGGAGATTGGATTGTGTTTTGACTTATGTCTGTGACCTGAATGTGTTTAGACGGCGGCTTTAGATCTTAGCACTGCATGTGACAACCTGCGCGTGATTTTCCAGTAGCCCGAGTGAACGCCTGACCAGGCGTCTTGTTGTTATAATGTTATAATTCTTGTCTAACTATTTACTTAATCAGATTGACTCCCAACCCCAAATCCCTGCTGATGAGACCGACCAATTCAGACGGTCGAAACGTGCGTCCAGGGTTGTGTCCTAAGATCCTGATTGCACTTTACTTATACGTTACAAATCGTTTTCTTTTTCTGATGTTTTTCACATGATTCTTAAACATGATATCTACACTGCATGTCCAACAGCGGTTCCGCGTCACTTTTTCATACGCAAAATAGCCAGAGGCTAATTGCGCTTTTTATTCAAATTTCCTCCTAATCTCTCCCTCGGTTTTCAACATTACACAACTAAAACTCCTTTGTGGTTCCCATTAACTACATTTTAACCTATAAAAAATAAGTGCTGCGTAGGCGGTGTTTTCGTTAGACTTGCTCCAAGTCCGCCTGTTAACGCTACTTTTTGCGGGCGGGTGGAAAGGCGGGAGAGCGGAAAAGCGGGAGGAAAGAGACGGACTTGTTTTGCTTGCAGGTTTTTGAATCTAATTAAATATTCTGGCGGGAAATCGATGAAATATACATCGCCCTGTTTTGACGTGTTTTGGGTTGTCGTACATGCAATGGAAAGTGGTTCTACCCCTACTAAAATGTTTTCAAGAGCAGTGCTGTAATAGTTACATAATTTTTGTAACTACATGTAGTTGCAGTTACAGTTACATCATCAGAAAAGTGACTAGTTAGCGAAACAAGTTACAATGAAAAAAAAGTAACTAGTTACAGTTACAAAGTTACTTTAAAAATTTTGCAACTAGTTACAATTACAATTACAATTACTGCTTTTAAAATCGAGAAGCATGTGAATTAGACAAAACTATTGTTTAATTGACCAGAAGAGAATTTTCAAAATTACGATCAGTCATTGAGCAGCGATGTGATCTGAAAATTAATCCTGCGCAGCTGAACAGCCTTTCACGTGCTGCACTTGCAGGCACCGGTGTGTTCAGTTCAATGAAAAGCTGGGTACGACGTTGAACGACGACTCGGCGAGGTTGGGAGTATTATGGATATCGCAAAAAGTAACGGCGCTCTCAACGGCAGATGTAACTAGTTATCGTTACTTTTTATTCCTACTTTTTGTAACTAGTTACAGTTACAGTTACCTTCTGAAAAAAGTAACTAGTTACCGGTAAAGTTACTCAAAAAAGTAACGATTACATGTAACTAGTTACTTGTAACGAAGTTACTTACAGCACTGTTCAAGAGTCTGTTTAACTCCAAATTCCTAAGACAGCACTTGCATGGCAACTTAGCCTGAATACTTTTCAAGTAGGAACTGAAAGGTCAAATGTCAAAAGGTCAAAAATGTTTGAAAAGGACTTTGAGAAAGTCTATGTTTTGGTATAAAAAAGCGAAAATCTTAAAGTGCGTATGCAACGAAATTTCACCCCAGTATTTTAGGATTACATTTGAAAGGACACTTAAAATGACAAAGTAACATCTTTCGTAGAATTATGACATCACACTGTATAATGACTTTTTGAAAGAGCATCAATTTTAGGATGGTCCAAATATTTTACACACAGCTACACACGTTTAGTGACCAGTCATGGCTACATACATGTTTGTGCAAATTTTTATTAAGTACTTTCGACACCCATAGCCATACATTAACTTCGATAAGCATATACATGGGTGTAAGAGTTGGAGAATGAACGAGAAGGAGAAGATGATCAATGCGGTGGAGTCATGTTATGCAAGGTTGAAAGCAAACGTGAAATGGACAGATATGCGGACAAATATAAGTCAGTTATTAATATTTAACAATTATTCACCGAAGTGGAGGTGAATAGTGCTGGATATTCACCGAGCCGCTTCGGCGAGGTGAATATCCACATTATTCACCGACACTGAGGTGAATAATTGTTTTAGCATATACCTCATAAATGAAATAACAAGTTTAACATTCTAGATCTTATATTTTCGGTATTTTATACAAGACACGGCCGCTAGCAACTTGGGCACTATATAACGGCACTTGGCGTACTCGATATTTGTCGACAAAACAGTTTTCACAACTTTTGAATATATTAATGACTAGAAAATTGTAAAGAAACATACCTGTGGACACTCTTCTACTTAATTTTGTTGAGTTTTCTCGTTATTCTACAACATGAGCCTTGTTTATCAATAAAGTCTTCTGCTTCGGTAAACAAAGCAAAACTGGCCGCCATTTTGTTTTGCCCGCAGGTGAATAGTGCAGGATATCCCGAGGTAGAGGAACCAATCAGATTGCGTAAAAAGCACTATTCACCTGCGAGGTATATGCTAACACGTAATATCCATAAGTGCTGCGTAGGCAGTGTTTTGGCATAAAAAAGCGAAAATCTTAAAGTGCGTATGCAACGAAATTTCACCCCAGTATTTTAGGATTACATTTGAAAGGACACTTAAAATGACAAAGTAACATCTTTCGTAGAATTTCGTTTCCTTGCTTCATTCTTGAGATATTCAGGTTTGTTTGATATGCAAATGTCATACTTATGACATCACACTGCATAATGACTTTTTGAAAGAGCATCAATTTTAGGATGGTCCAAATATTTTACACACGTTTAGTGACCAGTCATGGCTACATACATGTAAGTGCAAATTTTTGTTAAGTACTTTCGATAAGTATACTCTCCATGAAAACGGCAATCAATAAGACCTGTCAATCTGTGATTTATCATTTAGACAATATTAGGCGCTTTAAGAGATTTCTATGCTTTGAAGATAGAAAAATGATTGTTCAGGCAGTTGTTATGACAAGAATAGATTATTGTAGCAGCTTATTGTTTGGTATTCCGGCTACGCATCTCAACAAGCTTCAGAGAGTGCAGGCAGCAGCCCGCATGGGCTTACCAGAGGCCCGTCCACCCGTCTTTTGGATGGGCATTTTTATAAGTGGACGGGTAAAAATTTATTAAAACAAAACTCCAATATTTCGTTTTTAGTTCTTTAATACAACCGTACAAGCTTTAGCTTGGCTATAACATTCAACAGTCGTTACACAAGACCACAAGATACAAGTTCCTATGTTTTTGGAAATATTTAGTATTTTAGGACTAAATTTGGCTTAATCTGAAGAGGGCGAATGTCAAACATAATCCTATCAACATGACAACATCACGTATGTGGCATTCTACAACCGCTGACACAAATGCACGTGTTTTCAATACAAAGTAGCGAGGGCGATTGATTGTTAAATATAGAGAAAGAAAATGATAGATTTTACTGCTGTTTACTCTCCAATTTAGAGTACTTTTATTTTCTAAAATGCTCAGAATCACGTTTTTAAAAGACCCGACTTGAACATTTTTCGGGGGGGGGGGGCATGCCCTCAGACCCCCTAGTAGTGTGGGCACTTTGGACGGGTAGATTACTAATCCTGGCTAAGGCTCTGGCAGCCCGCCTGGTGTGCTCAGTTCCAAAGCACGATCATATCACACCTTCTTTAATTAGATTGTACTGGCTACCAGTTAAATTTAGAGTTAACTTTAAAATTGCAATGCTCGCTTTTAAATGTATACATGCACACGCCCCTGAATATCTAAGTAACTTAGTAAATATCAGGAAGACACATCGTTATAGCTTGAGATCAAATACTGGAATATTATTACAGGACAACACTGCAAGGTCGAAAAAGACACTGGGAGATAGAGCATTTTCTAATTCCTCAGTAAAAGTATGGAATAGTCTTCCTGTTTCAATAAGAAATCAGGATAATTTTAGTATTTTTAAGTCATTGCTCAAGACCCACTATTTTAGAGAAGCTTTTAATGTATAATTTTAGAACTGACCCGTTATATTAGATATAGCAGTATGTAAAGCGCATTTGATCAGAACACTGTATGTTAATTTGCGCTATATAAGTATTAAATATTATTCGTTCGTTCGTTCGTTCGTTCGTTCGTTCGTTCGTTCGTTCGTCCGTTCGTTCGTTCGTTCGTTCGTTCGTTCGTTCGTTCGTTCGTTCGTTCGTTCGTTCGTTCGTTCGTTCGTTCGTTCGTTCGTTCGTTCGTTCGTTCGTTCGTTCGTTCGTTCGTTCGTTCGTTCGTTCGTTCGTTCGTTCGTTCGTTCGTTCGTTCGTTCGTTCGTTTGTTCGGTTAGTTAGTTAGTTCGGTTAGTTAGTTAGTTAGTTAGTTAGTTCGGTTAGTTAGTTAGTTAGTTAGTTCGGTTAGTTAGTTAGTTAGTTAGTTAGTTAGTTAGTTAGTTAGTTAGTTAGTTAGTTAGTTAGTTAGTTAGTTAGTTAGTTAGTTAGTTAGTTAGTTAGTTAGTTAGTTAGTTAGTTAGTTAGTTAGTTAGTTAGTTAGTTAGTTAGTTAGTTAGTTAGTTAGTTAGTTTGGGATTTTTATCACGTTTACTTCAGTTAAATGAAAATTACTTCTTTCTCATGAACAAAAGCGACTGGACCACTAATGACACACCAAAAGTAAAGTCTCAATTGTAACTTTTCATTGACATACAATTGATTTATCAACACACGTAAAAACTAAAGTAAAATGTTATTAATATTTACATTTATTTTAATTAATGAAAAATCAGTTTTTTTGGGAAGTTCTAATATAAAAATAGAGTTGATGTTTGCGGGCATAAATATCTTTTTGACCCGACTCAGGCTCATTTTAGCCCGAGCCGAAGGTGAGAGTTAAAAATAGCTCTGAGAAGGACCAAAAAGAGTTAAAAGTAGCTCTGAGAAAAGCCAAAAACATATTTATGCCCAAGAACATCAACTGTATTACTATTATAATAATTTTAGTGGGCATTTCAAAGACAATACACGCTAAACAGTCATCAAAACAATCTTCGCTCCAAAGTATTAACAAGAAAAGAATACAATTCCATAAACAACAAACCAATAGTGATTTGTACTGTTACAGTTGATTTCACATTACTTTGCCACAGTGTGTTGCGAAGTTCGTTGCCGCTGCCGTCGTAAAGTGGATAGTAACTTCTTTTACCAATTTCTATTCTTGGCCAGCTGAAAACACCTGGGCATTGTGTTTTTGTAAAATTGTCAATGAAATGGAACAAGACGTAATTGATCATGGTTACTGATTTCACGTTCTCAAGCCGCTTCGTTTTATTAAAGAGCGAACTCATTCCTCCACTTGCGTGAACGGAAAATATTTCTCTAACAGCTGACATGGCATGAAGATCTTGAAGATACAACTGACAAGCACTGGCTGCTGCATCTGGGTCCTCCAAACTTTCAAGAATTCTGCTTATCATTCGTACTTAATTTGTTGCAAATATTCTGTCTTCAGTACTCAATGCTTCGTTACTGAAAGCATCAGTTGCTCTCTCTCGGGCTGATTTGAAAGACGCTTTGGCAGCCGTAAAGCGTTCTCCTGAGGCGATTTTCAATCTTGCTATTGCTTGTGAAAGACGCGCAAAAGGTAAAGCTTCATTGATAACAGCTTCGGCTTGTCCCATGTCTTGTGGTCTGGTCTCATCATGGCTTGATTTATCGAGGGACATGTTAAGTAGACAGACTCCTTCTTTGAGAAAATTAATGCTGCTCAGGAGATCCTTCCTGGCTAAACCATTCAGCAAATTAATTGTCAGGGAATTAGACGACATCAAGTCGAAGCTTCGACTTGATGTCGTCTAATTCCCAGACAATTAATTTGCGACATTGTTCGTCTGTTAAGTCTCCTTCTTTCAGTTTCTCTACCGCATAATCATGAGCTTTGTTCAACAACAGACCAAAGGTTGAGCTGAGCACACTGGTGATAACTGCAGACATCTTAACTGTGAGAGCAAATAGCGATACTGAACATGCGAGTCCAGACTGTCGGGGAAGTATGAATTAAAATGTCGTCAATTTAGATCATAGTTATAAAACTAGAAATTACTATAATCGCAAGTGAAGTGCTGCCTCAAATGGGACAAAAACCTTTAGCCTACTCCACAAGCAACCCTATGTAGTCTGTAGCCAATGTGACACCCCCTTGCCCACTCCACCCAAGGTTGCCCACTCCACCCAAGATTGCCCATTCCACCCAAGTTTTTCTCACCTCTTCACCATAAGAGCCCACTGGAAAGTCCAAAAATGTAATATTAATTACAATAGACAGAGTATTTACACATTTCTTCTATATTTTTTAATTATAAAATTGAAAACTACAAGTTACTATAACTTATCGCTTGACATAATATGGCAAGGGTTTTGACAGGATATACACACAATTAATATACAAATATTAAATAATCATGCCTCTTGCTCTAATGCTGTGGCAAAACTGTCAATGCAACTGATTCCAAGTGCTTAATTATGTTTTGACAAATCTAGAGTTTTAATAAAATTATACAGTACAGCAATGTACCATTAAGCCCAGAATTTGTCAACATACACACACGCAGTCAGAATGTTGATCTGCGCAATCACAATCAACCCACACCAATATACACCTAAAAATAGAAGAAAACAACCGTGAAATTTCCTACCAAGGAACACAGTTGTCAGTTGTAGAAACTGATGTCTTACCTCGACAAGATAAACTCTCCTCATCGAAATTGTAAGACAGTTCACAACTTGGTGTGTCGTGGAATTGCCATTTGCCAATTTAGAATATCCAACGCCGTTGTGGTGTTGACATCTTGCAGACTTCTGATCGACATGTCTCAATGGACGAGTTCTTTGACTTCTCTTCTATTAAACCAGCTACAGAAATCTCTCACGAGGAATAAGATCATGGTTGTCGATCCACTCGATAGTTTGTGCTGTTAACAGCGCTGATAAACTCAAGAAATAGCACTGCTTTCCTCGAGACTGGCCACTGAAATCTTTATGACCTTGATGAATACTTCCACGAGAAAGTAAAGACATGATGTATTTGTTCTTATCGTGAATTTTCAGTTTTCTGTCGAGGAAGACGGAACATGCGCACTGAGTCACATCAGCTCATATATGGATGACGTAATGCCGACAAACAAACGCAAAATTTAACAAATCGAGATCTTGGTCGGCAATACATAGCTCGGAAAATGGACTGGGCACGAGGCAACGTCAAGAATAGTGTGCTGGCTCCCTTCGGTCGGCAGCAATAAAACACCGTATGGCCAGATGCCTTAAAATTGCTTCTCAAGTTACATGAAAGCAAGAACTAACGTAGAATGGATACTTTAAATGGAGATCTATACACATACTAAAGAAACTTTATAATATAGAAGTTCCTTAAATATCCCTAGATTTAGTTCAAAATTCGAAATAATAAGCATAACATACTTTGCATGAATCAGTTGATGATAATTTGTAGAGTTGTTTATTAAGATATAAAAAGAGAGAAAAGAACATAGGAATGAAAAAGGAAAGAATTGAAACAGAAAGAAACAAAGCTAGAATGTACAAACTAAAAAGTAATTTATTCTACGTCTCCTTCTTTCAGTTTCTCTGCCGTATAATCACGAGCTTTGTTAAACAACAGACCAAAGGTTGAGCTGAGCACACTGGTGATAACTGAAGACATCTTTACCGTGAGAGCAATAGCGATACTGAACATGCGAGTCGAGACTGTCGGGGAAGTAGGCCTATGAATTAAAATGTCGTCAACATGGGAACATAATTTATTAGATCATAGTTCTAAAAGAATAAAACACAACGTGGCCGGATGTCTTAAGAATGCTCCTCGAGTTCTTATATTGTGCTTGTGCATTGAAAGGTTAAATGAAAGCAAGAACTTATAACGTAGAATGAATACCTTGAATAGAAATCTATACATATACAAAGAAACTTTATAATTAAAAAGTTTTTGGATGTGACTTGAAAAGTTACTGTTCATGATGCAACGTTTCGACAATCGACACTCCGATCTAGTGTTTTCATCAGAGGTACAGTAGGCTTCTGGTAATAGACCACCTTCATCGCGGTTTAATGGTGTATAACCCGTGTATTTGTTCTTGACGTTCTGGTGTCAGACATCATACTACATACTTTACTTGTGCATAGGCATAGCAAGTTAGCAACATTCACTCTGACGTCATTACTGCTGTTGCTAACCACTTATCTGTATGAGTCAGGATTTTAGTCTTTTATATTGGCTAATTTTTCACATCTCATTATCAGTTTTGTTATTGTCATTTTTATCTGATTGGCTTATTTTTGGTCACATGATTACCTTTCGTATATAAGCTCGTTGTTTGTTTACACTCTTTACGTTTCTCTCTGACGAAGGGCCTTCGCTCGAAACGTTAGACTCCTACGTTCTCTGTTTCGGCAGTATATTTAACCTTACTATATTTCAATTGTTGTTTCTACACTGCCTACGCAGCAGGCTACTTTTATTACACTTTTAGTCTTTTAGTTGTTTTGAAAAACACATTTTGTTTCGACAACGTTTGGACACTCTGATCTAGAATCTTCTTCAGTCATCACGGTTTGTAATAAGGACCTTAAGATGCTAGCACGACGACGGCGGTTAAAAAACGAGATAACTTTCACAATTTAGAGATGTCACGGTTAACTGATTATGATATTTGATATTTGAAGCTAGTTTAATGACTTCTAAAACGCCCCGGTACTGCTTAAAGGACTGTAGTGTCTGTATTGAAGTCAATCTTAAGCAACAGTTCTCATATTTTGGCCGAAGAATGTTCTAAGTGGCGTTGTATATATAAAGAACAAGGACGGTGTTGCGATTATTCTTGGGAACAAATAAATATTCATTCTCTTTGTTTTGTAAAAGGACTATTTTTGTTTGAAGGCAGAGGTGGAAAAGGTATCGGAACTTGGGAACGTAGTTCCCAGAAATTTTTTTGTCCAACGTTTCACAGAAATTTTTCCAGAAAATTTTTGAGGTTTGATGGTTAACAGAAAAAAATCACTTAACTGAAATAGTGAAATTACACTCTATGTTGTACATTAACATTGTATTAGTAGAGTTGTACAATGATTGTACAACTCTTCTAATTAAATACTGATTGCTGACTACCTAATACGGTTACAGACTATAGTTTTTCACAGAAATTGTTATAGGTTACCCGTTACCCATTCCTATCAAGGACAGCCTTTATTATTTTATTCTGGGTAGTGGCCAGTGGGTAATGGGCCTATTGGCAATTTGGCAGACAATTTGATTTAGCAGAGGGAAGACACCGGGCCGGCTTTGGCAGGAATGTGTTCAATGTTCATGGGTTATGCTGGTAGCAATATGCAAACATTGTAAAGTATCCATCAATTTCATTTGATAAAAAAGAAAATCATTCTAAAACAATTCATTTAAGCTCAACTGCTCAAGTCAAGTGGCTCATTGGCTGTTCCACAGAAAATGAGAAAATTTTCATGAAAATTGAATACTTGATAGGCAAGCTGGCAAAGTTTCATACTTTGATACTAGTTGACAACTTAACAGGCTGACAGCTATTGACTAGGCGGCTGGGCTACTATCTACACTCTACAGTACACCCTAAAAACAAGACCACCTCTGACTGGTCTTATCTTCTGAAAACCACCTAAAACGTCCTAACTCTAGGAGTCTAGGTTGTCGAAATTCATACTATAGACACAGTATCTGTAGATACTCATACAGTATTTTACCTTTAAAAGTTCCTTCCAGAATTAAACAGCCTTCTCAGTTCTCACAAATCACAACCTTTAGAGAAATTGCGAATAATGATAATATATAATAACAATAACAATTATAATAACAACAATATTATATATAATAACAACAACAATAATAATAACAATAATAACAATATAATAATAATAAATTAAAAATACGACCTTTGCTCTTGGAGAAAATGTATCCCAAAATGTTTAATAAAAAAAAATGACAAATTACCAGCAATTTCAATCATCACTGCGACATAAGTACAGGTTAGTTACCAAACCTGAGGTAATTATGTCAGTATTTATCAGCGCCAAGGTAAATAACCTACGTAGTTACCAAGGTTGAGGTAACTAACCTACTTTTTTGAGTTCAAGAACACAGAGGTTGCCTAAGAAAACTGAGATACTGAGTTCATTATCACAGAGGTTGTCTAAGAAAACTGAGATACTGAGTTCATTATCACAGGGGTTGACTAAGAAAACTGAGATACTGAGTTCATTATCACAGAGGTTGACTAAGAAAACTGAGATACTGAGTTCATTATCACAGACCTTGTCTAAGAAAACTGAGATACTGAGTTCATTATCACAGAGCTTGCCTAAGAAAACTGAGATACTGAGTTCATTATCACAGAGTTTGACTAAGAAAACTGAGATACTGAGTTCATTATCACAGAGGTTGACTAAGAAAACTGAGATACTGAGTTCATTATCACAGACCTTGTCTAAGAAAACTGAGACACTGAGTTCATTATCACAGAGCTTGTCTAAGAAAACTGAGATACTGAGTTCATTATCACAGAGGTTGACTAAGAAAACTGAGATACTGAGTTCATTATCACAGAGGTTGACTAAGAAAACTGAGATACTGAGTTCATTATCACAGACCTTGTCTAAGAAAACTGAGACACTGAGTTCATTATCACAGAGCTTGTCTAAGAAAACTGAGATACTGAGTTCATTATCACAGAGGTTGACTATTAGAAAACTGAAATACTGAGTTCATTATCACAGACCTTGTCTAAGAAAACTGAGATACTGAGTTCATTATCACAGAGGTTGACTAAGAAAACTGAGATACTGAGTTCATTATCACAGAGGTTGACTAAGAAAACTGAGATACTGAGTTCATTATCACAGACCTTGTCTAAGAAAACTGAGACACTGAGTTCATTATCACAGAGCTTGTCTAAGAAAACTGAGATACTGAGTTCATTATCACAGAGGTTGACTATTAGAAAACTGAGATACTGAGTTCATTACCACAGAGGTTGACTAAGAAAACTGAGATACTGAGTTCATTATCACAGAGGTTGACTAAGAAAACTGAGATACTGAGTTCATTATCACAGAGGTTGACTAAGAAAACTGAGATACTGAGTTCATTATCACAGAGCTTGTCTAAGAAAACTGAGATACTGAGTTCATTATCACAGAGGTTGACTATTAGAAAACTGAGATACTGAGTTCATTATCACAGAGGTTGTCTAAGAAAACTGAGATACTGAGTTCATTATCACAGAGGTTGTCAAAGAAAACTGAGATACTGAGTTCATTATCACAGAGGTTGACTAAGAAAACTGAGATACTGAGTTCATTATCACAGACCTTGTCTAAGAAAACTGAGATACTGAGTTCATTATCACAGAGGTTGTCTAAGAAAACTGAGATACTGAGTTCATTATCACAGAGGTTGTCTAAGAAAACTGAGATACTGAGTTCATTATCACAGAGGTTGACTAAGAAAACTGAGATACTGAGTTCATTATCACAGAGGTTGTCTAAGAAAACTGAGATACTGAGTTCATTATCACAGAGGTTGTCTAAGAAAACTGAGATACTGAGTTCATTATCACAGAGGTTGACTAAGAAAACTGAGATACTGAGTTCATTATCACAGACCTTGTCTAAGAAAACTGAGATACTGAGTTCATTATCACAGAGGTTGTCTAAGAAAACTGAGATACTGAGTTCATTATCACAGAGGTTGTCTAAGAAAACTGAGATACTGAGTTCATAATCACAGAGGTTGACTAAGAAAACTGAGATACTGAGTTCATTATCACAGACCTTGTCTAAGAAAACTGAGATACTGAGTTCATTATCACAGAGGTTGACTAAGAAAACTGAGATACTGAGTTCATTATCACAGAGGTTGTCTAAGAAAACTGAGATACTGAGTTCATTATCACAGAGGTTGACTAAGAAAACTGAGATACTGAGTTCATTATCACAGACCTTGTCTAAGAAAACTGAGATACTGAGTTCATTATCACAGAGGTTGCCTAAGAAAACTGAGATACTGAGTTCATTATCACAGAGGTTGACTAAGAAAACAGAGATACTGAGTTCATTATCACAGAGGTTGTCTAAGAAAACTGAGATACTGAGTTCATTATCACAGAGGTTGTCTAAGAAAACTGAGATACTGAGTTCATTATCACAGAGGTTGTCTAAGAAAACTGAGATACTGAGTTCATTATCACAGACCTTGTCTAAGAAAACTGAGATACTGAGTTCATTATCACAGAGGTTGTCTAAGAAAACTGAGATACTGAGTTCATTATCACAGAGGTTGTCTAAGAAAACTGAGATACTGAGTTCATTATCACAGAGGTTGTCTAAGAAAACTGAGATACTGAGTTCATTATCACAGAGGTTGTCTAAGAAAACTGAGATACTGAGTTCATTATCACAGAGGTTGTCTAAGAAAACTGAGATACTGAGTTCATTATCACAGAGGTTGTCTAAGAAAACTGAGATACTGAGTTCATTATCACAGAGGTTGACTAAGAAAACTGAGATACTGAGTTCATTATCACAGAGGTTGACTAAGAAAACTGAGATACTGAGTTCATTATCACAGACCTTGTCTAAGAAAACTGAGATACTGAGTTCATTATCACAGACCTTGTCTAAGAAAACTGAGATACTGAGTTCATTATCACAGAGGTTGACTATTAGAAAACTGAGATACTGAGTTCATTATCACAGACCTTGTCTAAGAAAACTGAGATACTGAGTTTATTATCACAGAGCTTGTCTAAGAAAACTGAGATACTGAGTTCATTATCACAGAGGTTGACTAAGAAAACTGAGATACTGAGTTCATTATCACAGACCTTGTCTAAGAAAACTGAGATACTGAGTTCATTATCACAGAGGTTGTCTAAGAAAACTGAGATACTGAGTTCATTATCACAGAGGTTGACTATTAGAAAACTGAGATACTGAGTTCATTATCACAGAGGTTGTCTAAGAAAACTGAGATACTGAGTTCATTATCACAGAGGTTGTCTAAGAAAACTGAGATACTGAGTTCATTATCACAGAGGTTGACTAAGAAAACTGAGATACTGAGTTCATTATCACAGACCTTGTCTAAGAAAACTGAGATACTGAGTTCATTATCACAGAGGTTGTCTAAGAAAACTGAGATACTGAGTTCATTATCACAGAGGTTGACTAAGAAAACTGAGATACTGAGTTCATTATCACAGAGGTTGACTAAGAAAACTGAGATACTGAGTTCATTATCACAGACCTTGTCTAAGAAAACTGAGATACTGAGTTCATTATCACAGAGGTTGTCTAAGAAAACTGAGATACTGAGTTCATTATCACAGAGGTTGACTATTAGAAAACTGAGATACTGAGTTCATTATCACAGACCTTGTCTAAGAAAACTGAGATACTGAGTTCATTATCACAGAGGTTGACTAAGAAAACTGAGATACTGAGTTCATTATCACAGAGGTTGTCTAAGAAAACTGAGATACTGAGTTCATTATCACAGAGGTTGTCTAAGAAAACTGAGATACTGAGTTCATGATCACAGAGGTTGACTAAGAAAACTGAGATACTGAGTTCATTATCACAGAGGTTGACTAAGAAAACTGAGATACTGAGTTCATTATCACAGACCTTGTCTAAGAAAACTGAGACACTGAGTTCACTATCACAGACCTTGTCTAAGAAAACTGAGATACTGAGTTCATTATCACAGAGGTTGACTATTAGAAAACTGAGATACTGAGTTCATTATCACAGACCTTGTCTAAGAAAACTGAGATACTGAGTTTATTATCACAGAGCTTGTCTAAGAAAACTGAGATACTGAGTTCATTATCACAGAGGTTGACTAAGAAAACTGAGATACTGAGTTCATTATCACAGACCTTGTCTAAGAAAACTGAGATACTGAGTTCATTATCACAGAGCTTGTCTAAGAAAACTGAGATACTGAGTTCATTATCACAGAGGTTGACTAAGAAAACTGAGATACTGAGTTCATTATCACAGAGGTTGACTAAGAAAACTGAGATACTGAGTTCATTATCACAGAGGTTGACTAAGAAAACTGAGATACTGAGCTTGTTATCACAGAAGTTGTCTAAAAAACACTCCCATCACAATGATAAATCCTTTATCACATTCATGACCATTGATTAACCCTTATTTTCCCAACCATGCATAAATCAAGTTAATTAATTGCCCCAGGTTAATATATATTAGCCTGGGGCATTAACTTGATTTATATATACATCATTGGGAGTAATTATGATTATAAATAAACAACTGTGGTACATAAAAAACCCCAAGGTGATTGTGAACTAAGTTAAGTTATAATATATATACAATGAGTTTGAGTGTTTCATCAGGGGATCCAAACATGAGAAAACATGATGAAAGCCATAGGCGTACCTGACCAGTTATGTTTGGGGGGTAGGGGGGGGGGAAACATTTTTTCCTGAAACATTAAGAGTCAACTGTCACTTATTAGATTGTATTTCAACATATGATCATGAATATTTAACAGCAATATTACCCAAATTTACTTTCAAGAGGCACCCGAAATTTTCATTTTTAAAACGTTTGGGGGGGGTGGGGGCAATTGCCCTCCCACCTGGTACACCTATGATTAAAAGCATGAGGGCGAAGGCCGAGTGGTTTTATTATTTTTGAGTGTTTGGATTCCCCTGGTGAAACACAATAAATGAGTTGTTGAGATGGCATTTCAATCTAGCAATTTCAATTTAATTTTATTTATGTGTGTATAAAATTTATTCATACAGCAACTTGTTTATTTGCATAGATAATTGAGATCTTAAGAATTAGATGATCACAGGTTTTCATCTAATATCTTGGATTTTACTGGAGTATCCAACTTCAATCAGGTGATTGAATGAACTATTGTAATTGGCTGATTATCTCATGAATTATTATCGAGTTGATGTATAATAATAATAATGATACTAATAGCTGCATTCACCTGTAGAATTGATCAGGAACTATAAATTTAATAGTGCTGACACAGCACATGACCGGGAAAACACGGGGCGAAACCCCAATAATTTGCAAGCTTTCAACTGCCATAAAAACACAATAATCGCCAAACGACTAAGTTATTTACTTCTTAGATTAAACAATATCTTTAAATCGTCAATAAAGGCAAGAAAACTACACATTACCTGTCTCAAGACGAGCATCTTTCCACAGCTACGACCACACGTGCCTTCGAGCACCTCGGCGATTTCAGCGATAAAAATGCCTTCAACATTGCAGTTAAAACGTTTTGTTGTGTCAATAGCTCATCTAAATCCATACCCAGGTATTCCTGACTTTTTCTTGTGATTAAAACCACTGAAAATCCATTAAAAACGACAAAAAATCTCGTCCAAGTATTCTGGTTTCATTCAGTGTGAAAAATGGTCTTTAAAAATGGAGGAAGCACTAGTTTGACTCAGTAGCCAATCAGATCGCGTGTTGTCATCCATTTACTTCCGGTTACGTCATAAGCTGATTTTTGTCAATTTTAATTTTTTTTTTTTAAATTAATTATACAGCTTTATTTTGACAATAAATAAATCAATATTTACAAACATTTGTACAAACAGACTAAGATAGGCAGGACAAAAAGACGTAAAAGAAAAGCAAAAAAAAATAAATTCTAACATGTCAAAAATGGATAAAACAAACGGGACTGACTCCCATGCAATGTCATGCAAGGTGCTCAGCGATAAAATCTATATGATAAAGGATTTTTTCAAAGGTAGATAGATAGATAGATAAATAAAATAAATAAATAAATAAATAAATAAATAAATAAATAAATAAATAAATAAATAAATAAATAAATAAATAATAAACGAAAATAATAAACGAAAATAATAATAAGGATAAAACAGGGGTTTCATTAATTTTGAAAGTAGCAGGCTCATTTTAGAAAGTAGGCGGCTGAACATGGAGGTAGCAATTTAGGACCGCATTTGTTGGGGTGGCTCACCCGGGAAATTTTTGAAGTCTAGAACCTCGGAAACACCATTTCCAGCACTTTGCTAAAATTATTGTAGTGTCTGTATTGAAGATTTGAAGTCAATCTTAAGCAACAGTTCTCATCTTTTAACCGTTGACGTCGTCCTGAAGACGTGAACATGCTCTAAGTGGCGTTGTATAAAGAACAGTGTTGGCATTACTCTAGGGAGTAAAAATTATTCATTCTTGTTGTTTTGCAAATATAGTTCTTTTGTTTACATGACGTCGTCGTTGAGGTTGCCGTCCTAGATCTTAAGGTCCCTAATACAGATTTAACACAGAAATTAAATTTTCAAGCAAGAAATTACAAATTTCCACAGAAATCAGCTTTCTTCACGTTCATTTACGCTTTCAAGAGAAAATGGAACGGCTCAAAGTGAACACGTATACGGTATTTACTATTAAAATTTAAAACAATGATTATGAAAGTAGCCGGCGATGATTTGGAAAGTAACCGCCGGAGTTCGTCGGTTGCCGGCTTCTAATGAAGTGAACTCTACTGTCCACATTGGTAAAAATAGGTACGCAATGCGTACATGCGGATACTGGTATTTATTTCGCCTACAGATAATGATTGAACAACGTAAATTGTTCACTAAAACATACTAGAAAATGCTAGATAACCTTGTGACATATCAGCATATGCTCTCACGTATCATCTAGAATTGACAATAATTATTAATTTTTAAATGCCCTTAATAACTTAACAATAATGTTTAATTCTAGCCCTTACTTAAACTCCAACCCAACCCTAATCTTAACTCTAATCTTGAAATGACAATTTTATAGGTAAATTGGGAAAAACAGGAAACTCGATCGCTAATCGCATTGTTAAAAGAATGTGATAATATATCGCTTTCGTTCTAATCTTTACTGTCTACGTTAGACTCTGGTAACACATGAATTGATTTGTCTCAACAATGATCAACGCGCTTTTTGAATAAGTATTTTATACACCTACATGTAACTCAAGCCGTACCAAGTTATTGAAGTATATCAGACATATAGCTAAGACATCTTGGCCAAGGGCCTAACATGTCAACAGTACACTTGAAACATGGCTATATGTAAAACCAGGACCCAGGACCCGGACCGGGGACCCGAGGACCCATGTAAAACCAGGACCCACATCAAATTGGACGGGGGGTTAAGAAAATATTATATTTGGTGGCGGGGGTGTGATATTTTATTGTACTACGTGCAAATGGTTGTAATAAGAAACTTAGCTTATGTCAGTGAATAATCCCAACTAATCTGCTGCGTTATTGATCTAAGAGCGGTTTGAGCGGCCATAAATACTCGATTCCAACGAGTTTCTCAATGTTTGATTTCAATCGATCCTATCTCAAATACATCGTGTGGCATATACGGTCCCCCTAAACAAAACACAATAAACTGACCGAATGACACACACAGCTTGTTTGTGCGGTTTGCAGAATTTACAGAATATACGCGACAACAACCAAAGAAGCCCAAAGCAAAAACGTTGCTGTGACGAGGACTTTAAACGCGCACTTTAATAGTATTTGTTAACCCATTGCTGCCGAGACCGGCTTCAACCGACCACTAGCTTTCCTCTGCAGACGTCTGGCGTCATCCCGAAACTCTTGGGTCGATCGTATCTTGAAGGCGGGCAACGAAAATTTCTTGGTCAAAATGAGAAGTTTTATCGCACACACAGCTGTGATATTCCGTCAGTTCATTGTATTTTGTTTAGGGGGACCCGTATATGCCACACGATGTATTTGAGCTAGGATCGATTGAAAACTCGTTGGAATCGAGAAAACACTTAAACTAAGGATAAACAAAAGGTCCGCTATGCGTACATGTATCTGCGCAAACCCACCACTGTGAGAATCATGTCAAGATCTTGTGTGATCTTGGAAAATCTTGTAAGATCTTAAGAAAAATCTTATAAGATTTTAGCGATATCTTATAAGATAATTAAAGAGAAAGTACACGTTCTCTGACCTTAATAATTTTTTATCATGACCCATCATGACTCACAAAAACTGTGGTAGATCACACTCACAAGTTTACTATAAGTCACGTTAAAAATACTTAACCAGTTTATCAGCAATATCCCCTGTCTCCGAAATGTTTTTGTGCAAAACTTTGTCGGAAATATAGAATTTAACGGCTAACTGCTGGAAGATATATCCAAATGGCCAATAATACGGCTACCGCGGATCTAAATACCCCTGAATCGTCTGTAGGTTTGTGCCATGTATGTAGGTACGGAGAAAAGGCTATTTGAACTGACATGAGCGCAAATATCAAATTGCATTATTTACGCTATTTACAAGGCCTACGGTCAAACGCGGTCATATTTAAAGTAAATCAATCGTCTGAAGATATGTGCCATTTGGGAAACTTGCACGGTTAGATAGAGCGTTAAATTCTGTACAACATATGTGAATTAGAACAAATCGTATAGAATAGCAACGGAGAAAAATATATCAGTTGAACTGAGATGAGCGCAAGTATCAAATTGCATTATACGGCTATTTACTTGGCCGTACGGTCGATCGAACGCGGTCATATTTAAAGTGCATCAATCGTCTGTAGGTTTGTGAGCGTTAAATGCTGTACAACATATGTGAATTAGAGAACATGATATAGAATAACAACGGAGAAAAGGCTATTTGAACTGACATGAGCGCAAATATCAAATTGCATTATTACGCTATTCACTTGGCGTACGGTCAAACGCGGTCATATTTAAAGTAAATCAATCGTCTGTAGGTTTGTGCCATTTGGGAAACTTGCACGGTTAGATAGAGCGTTAAATTCTGTACAACATATGTGAATTAAAACAAATCGTATTAGAATAGCAACGGAGAAAAATATATTTGAACTGAGATGAGCGCAAATATCGAATTGCATTATTACACTATTTACTTGGCGTACGGTCGAACGCGGTCATATTTAAAGTAAATCAATCGTCTGTAGGTTTGTGCCATTTGGGAAACTTGTACGATTAGATAGAGCGTTAAATTCTGTACAATATGTGAATTACAACAAATCGTATAGAATAGCAACGGAGAAAAATCTATTTGAACTGAGATGAGCGCAAATATCAAATTGAATTATTATGCTGTCACTTGGCGTACGGTCAGACGCAATCATTTTAAAGTATCCCTGAATCATACTACTCCAATCATACAGCATTGCAATTGACTTTCTTCGAAAATAATGTTGTTCTTCGTCTCGCTCCTTAGTTCATACAACACGGCGAGGAAATATAAACAGTCACACTACTGCACATATTACAGGTCAGCGGTTACACCAAAAAGTTAACCCACAGACACACACACAACACGATAGCAATATATCTGCGCGTTGCGCAGATACAAAAACATAGACAGCCGGACCGCGAATGTGGCTTAACTAACGTATTTATTGCTGCAAAAGGCCTAGCTTCGCGCTTCAGCGAACGGGCTTCTCATGCCAAGTACGCGACTACAATTTCGGGCTATTTTCTGAACGGATTGCTAATAATTATATTATATCCTCTTATTAGAGCAATAACGCAGCAGATTAGTTGGAATTTCACTGACATAAGCTGAGTTTCTTATTACAACAATTTGCACGTAGTAGAATAAAATATCACCCCCGCCACAATATATAATATTTTCTTAACCCCCCGTCCAATTTGATGTGGGTCCTGGTTTTACATGGGTCCTCGGGTCCCCGGTCCGGTTCCTGGGTCCTGGTTTTACATATAGCCCTTGAAACATTAGTTAAAACATGAAACGCGGTCCCTATAATCGCATTAAAAAATATGATACTTATATCGCTTTAATTTCGCTCGAGTAATGTTAGAACTCAACACAATAAGCGTGTGATCATGCCACACGTATATTCGAATTAAAGCATTAGAGCCGGCGCAAAGAACAGCCTTAACACTCTTGTCTGAGCAAAAACCTTATAAATTGACCACACCCTTCAACATGTACTGTTACGTCTCACTATAGAAATAACAATAATCATTAATTTCTAACGATTAACCCCAATCTGGCAATCTCTAACCCCTATACTAAAATGTTTGAACACACGGTAAGGTTAGGTAAATCATAGTTGGTAAATCGGCAAAAACAGGAAACGCGGACGCTAATCGCATTGTTAAAGAATATGATATTTTTATGTTTTATATGGCTATGTTTTAGACTCTGGTAACATATGCATTGATGCGTCTCAATAAATCAATGTTCAACGAGATTTTTGAATAAGTATTGAATACGTCTACATGTAACATAAACAGTGCCAAGTACGGTGCGTGTAAACCTATAGCTAAAACATCTTGGCCGAGCGCCTAACACGTAAACACTTGAAACATTTAATAGTTAAAGTGTCACTGAGACGAAAAATCGACCACAAAATTTTGCGAAAATTTAACTTCGACGAAATTTATTGAGATATAAATACCCCGTGTACAAAATATAAACCGATATAAACAAATAGGTTTAAAGTTATAAACGTTTAAAATGCCTGAAAATTGTGTCCGCCATTAAAATTTTCTTCACGGTAAATACTGATACCTGAGAAGGGTTGTGACGTCATAGTCTCAACCCAAACTTGCGTGACCAAGGAAGAAACAACGACAGCGCATATAATTTGACAACAAAAAAGTCGAATTCATCATCATTTAGTTGTTCTTCTGGCTATGGATCGAAACGGAATCATCCGTTATATGTTTGGAGTATATGGTAGCCCATTTTGACGAATCTGGTTTCGGAATTTGCCAGGACGATGATTGTATTGCTTCGGCTGACGAGACTAATAATCGCGCAATACGAACAAGATATATATTGCCGAAGAAAAGTACAAACATTTTCAGTATAGCAACATTTCAATTCTGACGTCGTGGTTTCTTCTTGAGAAAGACAGTGATAGTCGGCTAGAGACACTATCTTTATGTTGGTATGAAATCAATGTGTATAAAAATATGTATGTATATGTAATTATGTGGCTCTAGCTTGTATTTGATGCCTGATACATTTGATACTACTACATAGAAATTCAAAAGTTCGAGAGCAATTTCTCTCCTGTTGGAAATTAGAAAAAGAAAACTAGTTGGCCTCAGTATATAATTCTGTCAATTTGCAATGGCCTGTTGACGTGGCTCACAAAGCTGGCGCATATTGCCGCATAAGTATAACTAAAGTATCAATGTGCTGAACTGCTTCAGCTTGTAGAATTGTTTTGGTTAAATTTCTTAAGTTTTCTACCCCTAAAATATTTAGATTAGTATTTACGCTTTGTTGCTTTGCAAATCAGACTGTATATTTATTGAGTTAGTTATGCTATTTATTTTGTAACATTTAATAGCATTTTCTTTAAGTTTTAAAATACTAAATGAATTGCTAGTATATACATGTATTTTATATACAAATACAATACATCAAATTCAACCTTCCTTGTTTGCTTTACTTACATGATATATTTTATAATCTTAAATAAAAGTATAGTGGAACTATGATTAGCATGGTATGGTATAAGAACAGGGGACAAGAAATATTCGCTTATTTTCCAACGGTTCACTTCCTTGGAGCTCGAGACTGCTCTGCCTCCAAAGTTTTGTTAGTCTTTCAAATAATAGGCATATTACCACGCTGAAAAACTCTTGTTTGTAGTAAGGTCGCTCTAAAAATCTTCATGGAAAATTGATTGAAACAAACTATGAATCATCTGGTTTAAATTGCGTGTCGGCGCGTTATGTTCGGAACAAACGGACCTAACCCAGTTTGCTCGTACGATTTGTCAATTGGCTTATATGCTGCGCAATCTTATCCTGCAGAATAATCTCATTCATTACTAGAATTTTTGGACTCTTATGCAAGGATATTCCTGCTTTAATATCATATTGATTGCTGCAATCTTGTACAACAAAGCGTGATGATGGCATGACGGAATAATTTCATTTTAATGAGCGATTCTTCCAAGCTACGCTTGTTTACTACTTTGTTGGGTTGAGACTATGACGTCACAGACATCCTAGACCCAGTCTCAAACAAACACGTCCATTTTAATGGCGGCCGCGAATTTGCGTATTTCTTTTGTCAATATCTGCTTTACTTTTCCGAATATCAGCATGAAACTTCGTTTGGTAAGTCTTCGATACATGCACTTTAGGCTAATAGAGAAAAAAGTAGGGGTAAAAATTTCGTCTCAGTGACACTTCCAAAACAATGAAATAGTGGCCAATCGGCCATATTGGTGTACCAAAACAAGGAAATGGTGGCTATACTGATGAACCAAAACAATGAAATGGTGGCCATACTGGTGTACCAAAACATTGAAATGGTAGCCATACTGGTGTACCAAAACAATGAAATAGTGGCAAACCAGCCATTCTGGTGTACCAAAACAATGAAATGGTGGCCATACTGGTGTACCAAAACAATGAAATAGTTGGGCCATATTGGTGTATCCAAACAATAATACACACTTGATGAAAGTAATGTATAAACTGTTTAATAACATCGACTTTTATAGTGCAAGACACCACTACAATAATAAACAATACAGGCAAGTAAAGCAAACCACAAATATTAATACAGTTACCTCAATACATTTAAGCTTACATACAGCATTCACAGACTCAAGTCAGTTCAGCTAAATGACAACTTCGATGAAGATGTAACACACAGCATGTTTACCTTTCACTTGCAAGTTGGCTTTATCAACTTTCCTTGTCCTTTGATTTACAGCACTGAACATTTTTCAGTACCATTTAATTGATAACACATGTACATTGTCCGGAGAATCACATTGATCGAGAATTTTCGTAAAAGTTTGATCGAGTACTACACATTTTCAGCGTACGGTTATCGAGATCGCGGACCAACCCACATCTACTATGGTATAAAAGCATTGCGAGCGTGTTTATCATTAAAACACAAATTCACTTCGAACAACACAACCAAAGGCGTCAGAAGAAAAAACTCGCTACTCCTGCATGAAAATCCGCCATGATGAAACATCAGCATTTGAGCTGTGACGTCATGCCTGCAGTTTCGCAAAGCCTCTTGGGGCAATATCGCGACCCCAAAAAATAACAATCGCGAAACCTAGACTCGGCTACCACAGGTAGCCCGAGTAATAACTAGACTCGTCTACCTGCGGTAGCCCGAGTAATAAACCCAAACAAGACGCATTTTCTACATTTTCTAAAATCGTTTTTAAATACATGGTAAGTCATATTAGGACCATAAGAACTATTTTGGCTAAAAAAAAACGCAAAGTGAAAATTCGATCGTACTGCCACTTTAAAGTCTTCGTTAAGGTTTCCAGGGTCATTTCTATAAAGCGCTCTAAATTTGTCAGAATTTATGCCACAAAAAAATAGATATCGTTAGAAAGCTATGAATTTGTAGAATGCAATGCTGTCTTTGGTTTCGCGATAAACACAAACCGTTAATAGTTGTGAATTTTTTAATTAAAACCAGAGGGCATCACTCGGGGCGACTTAAGAACAAAGCGTTTCATTTTGGTCAAAAAAATTTTCGCCGTTCGATTCCGAGATAAATGTCCAGCAAAACTGTGTCAGCGTTTTTCTATTTATTGCCTGGTTTCGAATTTATGACTTGTTTTGTCCGAATGTTGGTCGAAAAACAGCATTTTTAACTTTGGTCGTCAATAAAATCGGCAAAACTCGACATATCAAAAAACGCTGACACCGTTTTGCTGTAAATTTATCTCGGAATCAAAGTACAAAAAAAGATTTTGAACAAAATAAAACGCTTTTACTCGAGTCACCCCGAGTGAAGCCCTCTGGTTTTAATTAAAAAATTCACAACTATTAACGGTTTGTGTTTATTGCGAAACCAAAGACACCATTGTATTCTACAAATTCATAGCTTTCAAACGATATCTATTCTATTTTTGTAGCATCAAATCTGACGAATTGAGAGCGCTTTTACAGAAATGACCCTGCAAACTTTAACGAAGACCTTAACCTAACCACACACCCCCGGCGGCCTTAAACCTAACCACAACCCTCCAGGGAGAAAGTCCCACCTCTCTGACCCCAACCACAACACGTTATATTAGTTATATGCTTTTAGTTTAACATACCGCATGTCGGACAGAGAATTACCTAAAAGTAGTACATACTGCAGAAAAGGAATGTATTAAGTTCCTTATTTAACGACTCATGCCTGCCCCATGCTTATATAGTGGCTTTAGCATTACTTTCATCACATTACTTGCGTCGTCCTTTCATTCGACTTTGACGATGTTGCTCTCCATGATCTTCTTAAGGATGTTCGTCATCACTTGTTTCATCGTGTGGCTTACGACGTCTTTTCTTTCGACTTTGATTATGTTCTTCATCACTTCTTTTATCACGTGACTTACGTCGTCTTTCCTCTTGACGGCGAACATCTTCTTCTCCTAAAACAGTATTGAGGTATGACAATTGTGTATTTATAAGCAATATAATTAAGGGTCAACCATATACACTTAAAAAGTTAAAAAATAAATTCGAGGGGCATGCCCATGAACCCCTTGGCAATATGTCGTCACAGCAGCAGGCACTCTATTGCTGGTGTGCACCTTACGTCATGGTCGCCATGTTGGATGTAATATATCAACAACGAGTTTGAGTGTTTCATCAGGGGATCCAAACACGAGAAAACATGATGAAAGCACGAGGCCAAGTTTTTACTGTTTTCAAGTGTTTGGATTCCCCTGATCAAACACGACACGAAATCACAGACGTGATTTCATACAAACCTTATTTATCTTGCGTAGATAATTGAGATCTTAAGAATTAGATGAACACCGGTTTTCATCAGGTTTGAGTACTGCGTAAATTATTGAACGTAGTTTTCTAACGTTTCGAGCGAAAGCCTTTCGTCAGAGAGAAACGTGATTTGTTTAGTTTTGAAGGTTAAAGGACATTGGCAATAAAAAATAAGTTTGTCTCATTTGAAAGAACTCGTGAAATGGTATAAGAAGACCTTTTACAATTTATCCGTATTTGTTTTTGTTTTGGAAATATTTCGACCAAAGACAGCGTGCTGTTCGCCATCTTGTTGTAATATTGGGTCTAATTAACTTGGAAATTGGTGACGTCACAAGCAGGGTAAACCTGATGAAACTACTCCGTGGGTGACCAGATTTCCACGGAAGGCTTTTTAAATGTTGTGGGTCAATTTAAAATGGAAATAGCGCAACAAAAAATTGAGTTTCAAGCTCACAATGTCATAAGGTTGGCAAGATAAAAATTTTACTTTACCCTGGTTATGTCGTCACATGCATAATTTTGCATATCGAAAATAATTCCAAGATGGCGGACAGCACGCTGTCTTTTGTCAAAATATTTTCAAAACCAAAACAGATACGGAAAAATTGTAAAAGGTCTTCTTATACCATCTGACGAATTCTTGCAAATGAGATAAACTTAATTTTTATTGCCAATACCCTTTAAGATTCGTTTTACTAGTTTCGATTTTTTCCTAATTTTAAACATAAAATGAAAAGATTATGTTTAAAGAACAGTTTTTGACTGAACCTCAAACAAACATAAACTCAACTCAACTCAACTCAACTCAACTCAACTCAACTCAACTCAACTCAACTCAACTCAACTCAACTCAACTCAACTCAACTCAACTCAACTCAACTCAGCTCAGCTCAACTCAACTCAACTCAACTCAACTCAACTGGAAGGCTGACTACAGTCAATCACTGAACGGAAACGTTTTTGGACGTCAGTTTCAAGCCTCTACACGCGGCCGTTTTCAATGTCACTTCAGTTTTCTACGGCTTGAAGATAAAACTCCACAAAATATAACTTTAGTGTTAACACAAGTTAGCTTAATACTTCAAGCATTTTGAGAAGCTTTAAAGAAGGTAGTTTGAAGAAAGCGAGTGGCGAGACCTGACTAAATATAGCCAAAAATTGAACTTAAAAACGCCAGCTTAACAACACGAAACCGGCATAATACTTTACTCATTTGAACCGTCATTTTGACAGTTTAAGGTAGCAATGGGGAAAAAAATGTCAAAAATCTCTTCCCCCCCCCCCCCCCCAATTTTTAAACTAGTGCAACATTATCTGTCAGTGACAAAAATTTCGAATTCAGAAATGTTTTTCTTCCAGGCGAAAAACGAGTTTTTTTACTTCAAGAGGCGGTACTAATTACTCAACAGAGAAACCTGCCAGACGCTTTTTCTCCGCTCAATTTTTCGCCAAAATTTGTGTTTTTTCAACAGTTAGAACTTTGCAGCGTTTCAATGTTTTTCACTGAAACTTTTGGCAGTTACTAAGTACATACATACCCTTCTACAAAAACGTGTTAGCGATTTTTTATTAGTTGCATAATTTTGATTTTATCGCGTTGTGACTTAACAATTTGTGAAATAAATATTGTGACTACAACGTAAATCGTTAATAAAAACCGAACGAAACAGATTTTCAAAAATCGCCGACCCGCTTTTGTAGATGATTTATCAGTGATTACAATGACATAAATTTCAAAACTAGAAATTAAACTCCAAAGAACTTTAAACTCTTGAAGTAAATACAACGGATAACCATTATATTTTCCATAATTTTAGATTTTATAATCGTCTTCCACGGTTAATTGGTTTTAGATTGGTTATGATACGTTGGGATCACGTTAATAGCGGCGCGATGCCAGCTGTTTCACGAAACGATACCGGATAACCCTATTGCCACCTTAATGTAGCTGGTAAGATACAGGCCTAATCTTATACCGTGTGGAGCACTTTTTCTATTTCGTATCCTGTGTGAAAATAGAAATTCGGTTATTTTTGTGGTGGTTCTTGGCTGTTCTAGGTTTTAGTAAACAAAATTTGTTGTATAAGACCGCATAGGGGCCTGGAGCTAATATCCAAAAATGCCTCACGCTCACGACCGCTATTTTCCGCCTCACTTTTTGATTGACAGCCAGCCTTCCAGGTGTATATAGATTTCGTAGCACTAAACTAAATTAAATAAATTACTAAAATATGAAATTACATTAACTGAAATGAAGAGAGATTGTGTGTGGTGAAGTAAGGTGAGATGAAGTAAGGTTGGTAAGGAGTGTTGAGGTGTGGTGAGATAAGATGGGATGCGAGGGGTTGGGTGAAGAGAGGTGTGGTGTTGCGACGTGTGGTGAGCTGAGGTGCGATCACTGATCTTTATACTAACTGGCTAGGCGGGATAGGTGGGAACGATCTGCCAGTTGACGCGGCCATGTTGGTTCACCCGAAAGAACGAAAACAACATGAACTAAATAAAATTAATTTGTTTCAATCGAGGACTGCAATATTCCACCAGGTTGATCCAGATAGCTAGCTCGAGTTTCAAAGTTGGTTTTGCAATGATTGTGCAATTTCTGGTGCTTAAATTAAAATCCTGGTTGAATTCGAGATTTCCGCCATTTTACTCCCACAACTCTTGGCCCTTATATTTATAACATGCATGACAAAATTACTTCATTTTGATTGGTTGAGAAGATCTTTTGGGTGTACCATGGCTGCTGGTGTGGTCAAACCTTGCAATTTGTTCTAGACCACCCATCCAGTTAATATAGAGATCAGTGGATGGGGTGTGGTGGGGTGGGGCAGGGTGGAGTGATGTGATGTAAGGTAAAGTGGGGTAGGGTGTGGTGAAGTGAGGTGAAGTGATGTGGGGGTGGAGTGGGTGAAGTGGGTGATATGCAATACAATAAAAAACAAGATATGGTCTTATAAGTAATAGACAAGCATTAGCAGCTGATTTGCATGTGATTTACAAGGCGAGCTACAAGCGGGCGGTAGTAAATCGCATACAGATCGGCTACGAATGCTTTCTCGTACTTATCAAATGGACGCATCTAAATAGCCATGTTTTGAAACTATTTTTCAAGTTGAAGTGATTTTAGCTTAATAAATTGAGGAAAAAGTTTATGTAAATCAGGGCGCGATTTGCAGATATTGATTAAACATTCGTTTCTTTTGAATTTTCTCATGAATTATTAATGAATTTGATAAGTATTTATAAAAGTTTTTAATTAGCTAGCTTGCGCCGCAGACGTCCAAAACCCGGTTTTGTCAGTCTGCGAATTAGCGACCGAATTCTTGTTCTGGTCTCCCTTGAGTACCTGAATATGTGTACTAGATCACGATTGGCTCGTGCTGAAAACTTAAAGTGTCCCTAACCTCCATAGTTTTTATTGTCTTATTTGGAAGATCTTTTAAACTCATAAAGTAACTTCTTTGGAGGATTTTCGCTTTATTTTTGAGATATTTCATTTTGTTTGATATGGAAAAGTCCGGAATTTACGTCACATATCCACAATGACTTATCGAAGAAATTTGTGTATCTCTTTCACTCTCGAGCGAAATGCTTTAAAATCGAGAAGTTTGGTGTTGTTGGAGAAACACGCACACATGTTATTCATACTTTAGTGTTTTTATTTGATGAACGCAAAGATACATAACATTCTCTGATAAGTCATTATGCATGTGTGACGTAAATTCCGTACATTTGCATATCAAACAAAATGAAATATCTCAAAAACAAAGCGAAAAAGCGAAAATCTTCCAGAGAAGTTACTTTATCATTTTAAAAGTTCTTCCAAATAAGACAATAAAAACTATCGAGGTTAGGGGCACTTTACCTTAGATCGCTTCTGATTGGGTTCTATTCTAAGCGCCACTTCCGGCGAGCATTTTGTTATATAGTGAAAGCAAGATGGCTAGTATAATTTCAGAACTACGCATCGTTGAAGTATGTTGTGTACGTATCGGTATGGTGTTAGATGTTGAATGCGAGTTTTGTAAAACTTTTTAAAATGTCCAAAATGTGCGGCGGAGACCAGCACAAGAATTCGGTCGCTAATTCGCAGACTGACAAAACCGGCTTTTGGACGTCTGCGGCGCAGGCTACCATTTGTTAAACTGTGTAGTCAATATACTATGGTAACGTGTTGAAAATTAACAATATCGTCCAATGCATGTATACTTTACGCTAAAAATGGCGTTCACTATACGCTTACTGAAACGCAAAGTTTAAAAGCACCCATGTCAAGCCACGGACACACAGGAAATATTAGGGACCTTAAGATCTACGACGGCAACCTTAACGACGGCGTCCTCCAAATAAAAGAATTCTAGTTGTGAAACAAAGTGAATGAATAATTTGTAATCGCAAGAGTAATCCCAACACCGGCCTCGTTCTTTATACAACGCCACATACTACTTCTTAGAGGATTTTCACGTCAGGACGACGTCAACTCGCCCAAAGATGAGAACTGTCCCTTGATATTGACTTCAATACAAACACTACAATCATTTTAGCAATACTGGGACGTTTTAAAAGTGATTAAACTAATTTTAAATATCAAATATAATTAGTATCATGTCCTTATAAATAAGTTTTGTGGAAACACCACGTAAAATATTTCTTTGCTAAAATATTTCTTTTTACGTGGTGTTTCCACAAAACTTATTTATATTACTTTATCGCCATGAAAACGTTCAAAGAATTAATCATGTCCTTAGTTTTACACTGATAAAAAATCATTCTGATTTACATAAATTTTAGCTTTATATTCTCGGCTTAGACAAGGTTGTTTTTTAAAATTACTACGCCAATAAACTTACCAAATAGGTCGTTTTGAGTTAAAATCCGATAAAACACTGCTGCTCATGTTTTAAATAATACTTAACAAATTTCGGATTTAATTAGGAATTTACCTGATGACATAGCTCCATCTGTATTTCTGTTATCGCTCCGGGATTCATCAATGCTACTGTCGTTGGGATCTACATTGAACCGAATAAAATTATGAATAACATGCGGTACATTGACATAGTTAACAAGCTAACCCTAATAACACAATGGTATTAAGACGGTTTTCCACTAAGCGACTTTTTTCACGCGAAGCGACTTTTGCTTTTGTCTTATAAGTTCTGCAGTGGAACTAATTCGAAATCTATTTAAAGTGGCTCTCTGATGAAAATATTGTGGGTAATGCTTTTACATAATCTTAAAGAGGATATGATAGTTAGTATTATTATATGGCTGGGTTTGATTTCCGGTCCGTACTCAAAACGACGCACGCTGATTGGTTGCTTAATCTATGACGTCATAAGCTTCTTCGACTAATTCTTCTCAAGCTCGGGCACTTTAATGGCGGCGCTCCAAAATAGAGCTTCACACGTAAAATACAACTTTGTTTTGGAGAATTTGGAAATGAAACTTTGCACAATTACTAACTACCATCATACTTTAAGATATGCAGCAACATTACCAACAGCATTTTCATAAGAGAACCACTGTAACTTTAATAAGGCCAAAAAAAAAATGGGTTTCCTATTTCTCTTCACAAAAACTTAGGTAGGGTAGGTCGGGTTTCTATTTTTTTTAACTTTTTTTTTAATTTAGTGCCTAGGAATAACAATAATATTTTCTTTCCAACACCAAATGTCAATTACGCTAGCACATCTATTAAAGCTAATTTTGAGTATTTGAGCACATCACTAGGTTCTGACGCCACGCTTGCTACCCCAAGATGCAAATCATGCTGCAACTCGGGCCCATGCTCCTTAAAAATTCAATAAAAAAAATTAGGGTCGGCATTTTGCTAGCAAAAAACTAGGCAGGGTCGGGAAACCGGAAACTCAGTTATTTTTTTTTGTTGCCTAATGGAAAGTCGATTCGCGCGAAAAAATCGCCTAGTAGAAAATCGGTTTAAAGCCGGTTTCCACATTCCATGCGAATGCTGAAACTAATTATAAATTTATTCAATATTTACAATAGAAATGACGATTGCCGAAAAAAATTCGCAAGTGGAACACCGGCTTAATGCAAGTTTTATCCCCCTTTCCGAAGCAAAGAGAATAACCATACATCTTTATTTAATGCTGGATTTAATCAGTTTCTTAACTGCATGTTTCTCTGACCGTACTGGTAACTAGTAATTTCTTCATTGCAGCTAAACCTAAACTAATAATGAGAACACGTGCTAAAAGTGCGCGAAACTTTCAACAATAGATAAGAAAGTTTTGGCGGTTACTTGGGCTGTGTCACATCGAAATCGTGCCTGAGTACCATGCTATACAAAGCAACCAATGTAAATTCTGACTCAAAGAGACATTACTAATTGTAGCAAAATGAAAAAGTTAAAAACGAAACATCTACAATACAAAATGTTCCATAACTCATTACTTACTTATAAAAAACAAAAATAACCCAATGTTTGAATGTAAAGAAACATTTCATTGTTGACGACAAAATTCTCGTTGTTTTGAATTTTTTGAAACTTTTTCATGTGCATTGTTTACAATGGCTCGCCACGTGAATTCCGCACAATTCGGTCGCTCATATTGTATCTATTACGTAATAGCGTGATGTTTAACCCTATCTAGAATTGGGGTGGAAGTGCCCGCGGCGAATTTAAGGCTTTGTAACTTTTTGAGTATTTAAAATAAATGCACGAAATTTTGCAACTTTTCATAACCAGTGTTGCCGAACACATGTGTGTAAAAACGCTTTTTACACGATTATCGTTGCCATAGCAACCACGTTTTTGATGACGTTTTTGGCAAAAATTCAGTCAAAATTCTGCTTTAATGCTTTAATTTAGTTTTTTTGGGGGGAATTTTATTTGGAGGATTTAAATAACTTTCAAAAACTCATTAATAATTCATGAGGAAAATTCAAAAGAAATTAATGCTTAATCAGTGTCTTTATATGTGATAAAGATACCTCCTGATTTACATAAACTTTAGCTTGGATTTTCTCGGCTTATAGACAAGGTTATTTTTCAAACTTACTACGCCAATGAACTTACCAAGTGGTTCGTTTTTGAAGCCGTTCAATAAACTCGCAGTTCGTGTTTTATCAGATATAAAAACACTCGGCTTCGCGTCGTGTCTTTAATATCTGACTAGAAATACATGAATGCAACAACCCCTCGCCTGCTTTATATGCATTTTTTAACCCCACTCCTCCCCCCCCCCCCCCCTCCCCCAATTTCTGTTTTTGTTGTATTAATGACACACAGATCATCTTTAAATGTATTTTTGAAACACACACCCCCTGATTATAATATTAAAGCCCTCCTGATATGCATTTATATAGGGTGACTAAACTGTTTACTTTCAGATTTCTGATTTGAAAATTGAACATATGAAAGCAAAACTTAGGTTTCATTAATTGAACTATAGCTGTAATTCATTGTTTATAAGTTTCCAAGGGAATTATTTTTAGCAAGTCTTTAAATGGCTTCCCTCTGCTGTTCTGCATACAGGTTTTGCAAAGGCAGAATTAAAAGTTAACAGCTCCAAAACTACATTTATAATATAAAGTCTGAGATAAAAACAATTCAGTAGAATCGGATTCCAGAAAGAAATATTAAACAGACAACGTTTCTGGCGAAAATTTGGAAATACTGCCTAGAAAATCGGCAAAGTCGGCCCATGAGGATTTATAAATAATAAGAAGTGCATATACACAGTCAATGAAAAACACCACGTCCAGATAAGTTTTACAAGTTTTTAAAAAGGTAAGCACGAATATAAGTGGAGCTGTATATCATTTAGGTTTAAGCGAAAACATGAAAACAACACAATGTATTAAACTTTGTATAATAGATGCTAGATTAAGTTTAACGGACGAGTGACTATAAAAGGGCTTTTATTTAAACGTATTGCCGGTCTTGGAACTTAATACAATGAATCCCATCAGCAAAATGAATATGCAAATCCCCTACCTGAGTTACCACAAACACTGCCAATTCAGATCGACTTTTTGTTTACCATACAGCGTTTAGTGTCTTTAGTATCTTCAGATTTTCTGGTTTCTCTTCAAGATATAATAAACCGCCGTTTGTTGTTTTAGTAGAGCGGGCTCCATTTCGTTTCTTTCGTTTCGCAAAATATAGCCATAGATTTAGTTTAAAATTTTGTGGTGCTTCATTGTCAGTCACCAGTACAACAATTCTTACCGCATGACACCCTACGACGTATATATATATATATATATATATATATATATATATATAAACAGCTTCCAGATTTTCGTCTGCCTTGCTTTTTCTACACGCGTGTAAAATGAACTCCACGCGTGTCGAGATTAGGACCCTCACCGGGCGACGGGCCTTCGGCCCGTCGCCCGGCTCGGGGATAAAACACTCCCGCTTGTTTATTAAACAGTACTTAGTATTTTTAATATAATTCCATGAATTTTGGGTTATTTAAGTTCGTCTAATGACGTCACAAATCCAATATGACGGAATGCAAAATGGCTGTATGACGTCACAATTTAGTATTTACGAAAAATTGCTTTTAAAGTTATGGATGCTCATAGGATACTTCAGCACCATAAAGCTTGATCGATGAATATAACATTTACCTTCTTATCAAAACAACTAACTAAACGGCCATAAATCAAAAAATAAACCAAATTCTTCCTAAATTTTTAAGTTTTTTAATTTTATCTTCTTTCTACTGGCTCTAAGTACATGATTTGAGAGTCGGCTTGTTTATTATTTGGCTGTATTTCACTTTGTTGTTGCATTTTTAGGACCAATGACATCATAGATACGTAACTCAGCCGCAATCAGGTTGTGGTCTTGCATCATGGTTAATATCTGGTGTGACACCAATATTTTTGAATATCCTATTAGCATACGAACTTTCACTTCGATAGCATAAATTATTTCTGAGATATTAATCGCGGGCACTTTCTTCCGCACCCCTCCCCCCCAAAACCCAAGAAGACCAAAAAAGTTCAGTCTCGATAGGGTTGAATGTACACAACTTGTGAACTTTACCGTGTTATATTTAAATTCATTACATGGTGAAACCCACAAATTGTGTACATTCAGACGTTTGGTAGACGTTTGGCAAGCTCAATTACTCAGAAGATTTCTCCCTCAAGATATTAATTACTCCCAAGATTTCTGAGCCCCAGACAAGGGTCGAATATGCAATCTTCTGATGACTGGTTAGACGCTCTAACCATTGAGATACTGAGGCTCAGATGGAAAGCTAAGGTTGAAAATTCATAGTCATATGTGCTTCTGAGTGGTAACGTTTGCATATCAGATGTAGTTAAAATGATATGATAAGTTTTACGTATCCATGTAGTGCGTATGCGAGCTTGGTGTAATATGTAAAGCCTGGTTTTCACTAGCGACGTAATCGTAAGCATAACGACGTACGCAAGCGCAGTAAGCACTTAATGGTAGATGAACACCTTTGAATTTCGAGAAAACAAAGTGTTAAATAGACCTTGAAGTGCTTACTGTGCTTGCGTACGTCGTTATGCTTACGCTTACGTCGCTAGTGAAAACCAGGCTTAACTAAGCTCGCAAACGTACCACATGCACTACACGTATACGTACAACTTATCATGTGTACATTTAATTGAGAGATCAAAGACCGCGAAGCAAAGATTCAAACAATACTATAGCATGATTTTTTGTGCAATTTTGTAAACAACGTGCGCTATCTCGTGTACTCAAAACCATTACCTACACCATTATAGTAATATAGTTACCTGTGGGACATTCGCTATCGATAATTCGTACAACATCATCCCGATTCATTTCTTCCAATATCTCTCGAAATCTTAATACAGTTGCTGAATTTCGTCGCTCCCACCATGTCAATACTTGATCAGCTGGATTCTCCTTTCTAGAAATAAGTTGTATTTCTTGAGTGGTCATTCCTACTTTACCACCTAATGTTCCAAAGTCGCCACCAAGAAGTCGTTTTACATTCAAAGACAAACAGATTGTTTCTCTGACAGGATATGGGATTTCCGACACCATATTAAGTCTGATTTCTCCTGCAGTGGAAAGAAGAATACAGAATAAAACATAATCCGAAAATCGTCATCTTGTGATTTGATATTCAAGTTAAAAACAAGATAAGACAAGTAATATTTCGACTCTATTTCAAAGTCATTAAGAAGAATACAATGTATTGAATTGTGGATTGCCAGTTTTCCTTTGGGATATAACTAGAATGTAATTGGTCAATTTCGTCGAATCAACTTACCCATGGCTTGTCTTTGTTATAAATATTACGCAATGCTATTAAAACAAGTCTGGTTTTGTTAATATTAAATTTGTCCAGTTATGGTACACTTCAAATTGTGTTGTGGTATCGTTACGAAAGATTATAGAATTGTTTGGATCAGATTTTCAGTTCAGACAGTTCTCCATTTTCGCTTAATAAGGCCTGCGCTAAACGTCGCACAACAGACGAATTTAATTCAGACGAATTTAATTCGAATTAACTTTGTCGGTAATGCGACGTAAATGCGACGTCGAGTTAAAGTCGAGTTTCAGTCGAATTTAATGGTTTTTAGTTGGACTCGTGGATCCTCAAAACGACGTCTTGAAAACATGGCACCGAATTGTCACAGACAGAAGAGAAACATTTAATTCGACACGACGATAATTCGTCGTATATCTTGAACAGACGAATTTAATTCGTGTGTCGAATTTAATCGAGTTCGTCGAATAAACTTCAAACAATTAAATTCGTCTGAATTAAATTCGTCTATTGTGCGACGTTTAGTGCAGGACTAAATTAAGTGTGTGATGACACTCACTTGGGAGATGACGGCGAAAAGTCAAAACTGAATGCAGTCACGCAAGCTCTCTTTCTCTCTTTTAAGAGCAGACTAATCTGCTATAGAATGATAATTTTCCAAGTGTTTATTACAGAGGCGATAGCATTAAATGAGATCATGGCATCGAATGAAGAGGAAAGCAGTTCATCCAAATGGTCTTCAATGGTCATTGTCATTGAGTCAATCATCTCTAGAGTTGAAGGGTGGAGAATTAGTTCCAAATCAAATCGTGTGTCTGTGAAACCATTCTCAGGAGTCAAAGTTGAAGACTTAATGCATGATGTTTGCCCAACGCTCAACTATAAACCCGACAATATCATTTTGCACGTCGGAACGAACAACTTGAAGCAAGATTCTCCTACAGAGATTACTGAGAAAATACTTCAACTTTGTCAACTAAGCCGTACAGAATCTCCAACCATGAATCTTACAATCTCCGAATTGATGCCGCGGAAAGACTCGAACATACTTGACCAGACTCGTCGGGCTGTCAACATTTCCTTGAGAGAACTTTGCAGTCAAAATAAATGGACTCTAATAAAACACCCTCTTCTGAACGAGAATACGACCAACTTCAAAGGTGTACATCCAAATAACAAGGGAACAGCGATACTGACTCAAGACTTTAAGAACTTTATTTCTAATAAATGACTGTTGATGAGGTCCGAGGATAGCATTTATCTTGATAGTGTGAGTACATCGATCAACATTAATTCAAATTTTACATCTTTACCTAGAATTAGAGGCTTTAGGATGGCCTCATTGAACAGAACTAGTCTCCCTGCCCATACTGATGAATTAAGGATATGGGTTGAGAATCAATACTTTGATCTGCATGCAATAAAAGAGACCAGGTTAGCTTCTACTATTACAGATAATTGCGTAACAAATAAGGGATACAAAATTATCCGTAAAGATATAAATAGGAACGGTGGAGGGGTCGCTATATATATATTCGTGATTCGGTAGTCTACAATAATAATACCGATATTGTGCCCGATAATATTGAGGCACTTTGTATTGACATTATAAAACCAAATAGTAGACAATTTTCCATAATCGCATGTTATAAACCTCCTAATGTTGATGCTGACAATTTCTATAGCGACTTTGGTGCCTTAATTAAAATAGCTGAAAACAGAGAACTATACATACTATAGATCGTTTTCATGTGACGTCAGGGCGGCCATATTGGTGTACCGAAACAATGAAATGGCGGCCATATTGGTGTACCATCTTTATCCTATGGGAATTAAGTTCTATTCTTATTCAAACATTTCGTATTGTTTCACCGCCGCAATGGAGCTACCGATCACGTGAGTGAAAACGATCCATAGGTGACTTAAACAGTGATCTCTTACAAAATAATTATCATAAACCAACACGTCTTCTTCAAAGCTTATGTGAACTATACCAATTGAATCGATTAATTTCGGAACCGACACGCATCACCGAGCACAGCAAAACCTTAATTGATATTATATGTACTAACACTCCTGAGCTGTTCGTAGTGGGGTTTTGTATAGCCGTTTGAGTGATCATTCTACAATCTACGCAGTTAGAAAAATTTCTATTCCGACTAAGAAAGTTCATACTAAAATTGAAACTAGAAACTACAAGCACTTTAACGAAGAAACTTATATTTCTGATCTGAGCAAGGTGGATTGGACATGTGTCACTCAACCTGAAAATCCTACCTAGCTTAATTTGGAGTAACCTGAAAGAGAATTTTCTGTCAATAGCCGGTTCCCCTTATTACGTTTACTGAATACAACAACCAGAATGTTTTTCGAGACATGGAAAATTTTGAATGGTATAAAAATACTAAATCAGGTAATAACGTTTCTTGTTTAAACTTGAACAAGGAAAAAATTACTGATCCAAATGAGATAACTGAAACCTTTAATAGATATTTCTGTGAGACAGGCTGTGAGCTTTCATCAGGACTTCCTTATGCTACTAAACATTTTACCGAATACCTTAAGGTCTTCGTTAAGGTTTTCAGGGACATTTCTATAAAGCGCTCTCAATTCGTCAGAATTTATGCCACAAAAATAAAATAGATATTGTTAGAAAGCTATGAATTTGTAGAATACAATGGTGTCTTTGGTTTGGCGATAAACACAAACCGTTAATTGTTGTGAATTTTTAAATTAAAACCCGAGGGCTTCACTCAGGGCGACTTAAGAACAAAGCTTCTGGGCCAGCGTCGGCCACGGTTGAAATCCAAATACTACCAGGGTTAAGTCACGTTGGCCTGAAAAACAGAGAAAAATCTTCTCGACGTTTCGAGCGAAGGCCCTTCTCCTGAAGAAGGGCCTTCGCTCGAAACGTCGAGAAGATTTTTCTCTGTTTTTCAGGCCAACGTGACTTAACCCTGGTAATATTAAGAACAAAGCGTTTTATTTTGTTCAAAAATTTTTTTCGCAGTTCGATTCCGAGATAAATGTCCAGCAACACGGTGTCAGCGTTTTTTTATTTACTGCCTGGTTTCGAATTTATGAATTATTTTGTCCTAATGTTGGTCGAAAAACAGCATTTTTAACTTTGGTCGTCAATAAAATCGGCAAAAACAAAAAAAAAGACATATCAAAACACGCTGACACCGTTTTGCTGGAAATTTATCTCGGAATCAAACTACAAAGAAAGATTTTGAACAAAATAAAACGCTTTTTACTCGAGTCGCTCCGAGTGAAGCCCTCTGGTTTTAATTAAAAAATCCACAACTATTGTGAAATCCACAACTGAGTGAATGCGATTTAACCAATGAAAAGACTCAAAACACCCAACGCGAGGATTATAGTTTCCTATCCAGTCCTTTTACAATCCATGATAAAGGTAATGAAAAGGATCTTCTAACTTAATTACCGGCCAATCTCTGCACTTTAAGCGATTTCTAAAGTCTTTGAAAAGATTGTCTACTCACAACTCTTATAATTATCTTACTGAAAACAATTTACTTCCAAAGTACCAATCTGGCTTTAGGCTACTTCATTCAACTTTAGCAGCTCTTCTCGATTCAACTACTGAATGGTATATAAATATGGATAAGAAAGCTGCCTCTTAATTCAGTACTCTTTCTTGATTAGTCAAAAGCTTTTGATACCGTCAACCTCTCAATTATATTAAACAAACTTATATGCTCTATGGAGTCGATGATAATACCTTGCGATGGTTTACTGATTATTTGACTGAAAGGAAACAATAATGCTATGTAAATTGTAAATTATGCTCAGAACAAACTATAAATTGTGGTGTGTCCCAAGGCTCTATTTCGTGTCCGTTATTATTTCTAATTTATATTAACACTTGCCATACTGCTTAGAACATTCTAATCCTAGAATGTATGCAGATGATACTAACATCACAACCAGCGGCAAGTCGTTAAGTGAAATTTCCTTCTACGTCAATAAAGACCTGGCTAATATCAGGATTTGGCTGTTGGCGAATAAGTTAAGACTAAATGTGACTAAGACCGAGTATATGTTCTTAGGATCTGACGATAAGTGAAGTAATATTGAAGATAAGACATATGCATTCACAGACGGCATGACCACATGTAAACTTTGATAATTTTTGGAGGGTTTTTTCCAATCTTTGGTAGTTTTTCCCTGGAATCAATTTTACTAGTTTGTTTTTTACCTTTCCTATTTATAGTTTTCAGCCGGTTAATTCCATTCCTGTTATTGTAAACATCCATTGACTTTCAACTTTGCCGAAATTTTATTAAGACAGCTGTCTATCAGTCTGTGGGTGGGGTGGGGTTGGGTTGGGTTGGGTTGGGTTGGGTGGGGTTGGGTGGGGTGGGGTTGGGTGGGGTTGGTTGGGGTTGGTTGGGGTTGGTTGGGGTTGGTTGGGGTTGGTTGGGGTTGGTTGGGGCGGGGTGGGGTGGGGTTGGGTGGCGTTGGGTGGGGTTGGGTGGGGTTGGGTGGGATTGGGTGGGGTTGGGTGGGGTTGGGTGGGGTTGGGTGGGGTTGGGTTGGTTGGATGGATGGATGGATGGATGGATGGATGGATGGATGGATGGATGGATGGATGGATGGATGGATGGATGGATGGATGGATGGATGGATGGATGGATGGATGGATGGATGGATGGATGTTTGGTTGGTTGGTTGGTTGGTTGGTTCTGTGATTATTGCCATGTTTCACTGCACGAGAGTGACAACAGTTTCTTTTGGACACGAGGCACAAGTTCTTTGTCGATCACTGCCAATTTATTTTCGAATAAACATTTGCTTTAGAAATTTGTCTCATTTTTACTTGCTACAATGGAACTATAGCAAAAACAGCATGTATAACAGCCTGTGAAACGATGGGTGGGTAATAATATACCAAAACAAATCGAGTGTACCTATTTTAATTAGGGGGGAGGGGTAATTACTAAAACACATGTAAAGGCGAGCAAAGGGTTATTGCGTTCATGCATTTCCAGTTAAATGCATAAAACTGCATAAAACTACTCCTTACCACTATTGTAACGACTCATGCCTTAATATAATCCTTTTTAAATAACACGAGAAAAGTACCAACCTGATATGGTTTGAATGCGTTTGGCTTTGCGGTCCACATTCTCATCCTAAAATGTTAAGTAAAATTAACAATTTAAACATAATTTCAAATAAGCTTTAGTCTTACGAATCAAACAAACACTTATTTTTCTTTAAACGTGTTTGAATACAAGGCCTTTACAAATTAATCGATTGCTAATGAGGATGTTATAACACGGAGTTAGGCCTACATGTATATGCTGGCTCCAAGAACGAGATTCAGTACCAGCTTTGCCCGACTGCACAAGCGAAGCGGTGGCCATTAATGGACAATTGGTATTATAATGGCAATTTTTATCAATAAAAATTAGAGTTAACGTACAATACGAGGTAAATGCAGATATGCAACAATTAACATTCATCATCAACAATTCGAGGTCTGTCTAAACTGTCAAACACTGAAATTGAGTTCTATACCCAAATGAATTCAGCCAAATGTACCAATATCAATATCGTAGACTCAAAGTATTTTAAGTTGCACTTTTGCAGACAAAAATTTGGAGTAAACATACGATAGGAGATAAATGCTAATATACAACAATGTGATATCAATTCCACATATTTCATGGTATTCTTGTCTAATGGAACAAGGTGATTGTTAAAACAATGCCTTGTTCTAACATAGATGGCTATAGAAATCAGTGATTGACAGTACGTATAACAAAGTTATTTCACTTATTTGGCTGCTCTCTATTAACCATTATTGACTCAGGATTGTTGACTGTTCATTCATATCCAACAATCAACCTTAGTCAAAACTATTCGGCCTAAAGCTAGATGCACACGTTTACTTCGTCATTCTTACTGAGAATTCAAACAGTAAACGTCTGCTTAAAACACACACCCACCTTCCCATAAACCAAGCTTATAAGTCATCCTATTATAGTATTAGTATATTACTACTATATTATTATGTATAAGCTCAAATTTACCACTGGCACAGGCTCATCATTGAATGTAATATACGTAAACTATTAACTATTATGAACTTTTGCTCTTTCGTTGCCTGAACTATTAGAAAACAATCTGCTTCTAAAAATAGCTAAGCTGCTTGCTTTTATTGTAAAACATTATATATATATATATATATATATATATATATATATATATATATATATATATATATATATATATATGAACAAAATATATAATTAAATTTCTTCAGACATAAACTTTACTAAGTCACAGACGTTTCGCCGATCAAGGCTTCTTCAGTGTGAATTAAAAATAGCATTATTTACGCCCAATATATACAAGCAAGACTAATTAAAAATACAGAGTGGCATAAAAGACTAATTAACTAGAGTAAAATATGTTAATTAAATGTCATAAAAATATGTAGAATAGTCCACACTTGTCGGAGCAATTTATTCTATCTCTTGGTGGAGCAAACACCCGGGAAGACGGCCTGCCGTTCATAAAATAAACTTTAATCTTGCTGATTCCCGATCGGCGTATCACAGAGAGGGCACGTCGTTTGAATTCCTCATTGATAAAAGGGAGTTTCAAATAAATATAGTTTTGTTCGTCATCATTTCTTGGTTTGTGGTGCAGCGTATATCTCGTAACGGCTTTGACAAATTTTCTGGGGTATCCATTATTACAGAGGATTTCACATAACTTTTGCCGATTGTGTTCCGAAGTTCGTTCGTTATTTCCGAAGTTGGCGACGAACTTCGCAAGTTCATTACGTAATAGCCAATCAAGTTGCGAACTTCGATACGAACTTGCGAACTTCGAAACGAACTTGCGGACTTCCGAAGTTCGGAAGTTCGCAGTTCACGGCATCATTTCAAAGTTCGCGGTTGAACGTATAGAGTAAATATTCGAATAACAATGGATCTTAATACTTTCAGTAGACAAAACCTATAGTGCTGGATTCGGCAGATTCAAGCGATCATTTCGATATAAAATTTATTTAAATTGAGCAAACAGAAAATATTTAAACATGTTTTGAAACACACGTCTCCCAATGTAAATACGACACCCACATGAAATAATTGTAAATCTAAATAATACGAGTAAATCAAGCTGATACTTCAGTAGTGTTTTCGCTAACGGCTTACTGCTTAGTCCAGCAACTACAAACGGCAAGTAATAAGTAGCGAATAACGCCAAAAATATGAATATTTATAAGTTTACCTGTTTGCATGTCCAGATATAATGTGGGTGTCGTATTACAATGGGAGACATGTGTTTCAAAACATGTTTACAGTAAATATTTTCTGTTCGCCCGATTTAAATAAATTTTATACCGAAATGATCGCTTGAATCTGCCGAATCCAGCACTATAGGTTTTGTCTACTGAAAGTATTAAGATCCATTGTTATTCGAATATTTACTCTATACGTTCAACCGCGAACTTTGAAATGATGAACTGCGAACTTCCGAACTTCGGAAGTTCGCAAGTTCGTTTCGAAGTTCGCAAGTTCGTATCGAAGTTCGCAACTTGATTGGCTATTACGTAATGAACTTGCGAAGTTCGTCGCCAACTTCGGAAATAACGAACGAACTTCGGAACACAATCGGCAAAAGTTATGTGAAATCCTCTGTAACAAACAATTGGGTGACTTTGCGAAGGGATTCGTTTCGAGAGGTGATGTCCGTTGAACAGGCAATGGCTCTCCTTGTTTCACCAACAAGAATGGCCCGTTTAGACGCAATCGAGCCATGACTGTTCCATGGAGTAATACGCTTCTTCAGTCAACACAAAATTAATTGTGAACTATGGGCCCTAACTGACGAAGATTTTGAAACACTCGTTCGCCTATGTATAACAAGTGATAATGTATTAATTGGCGGCAACGGCTACAAACAGAAATCAGGTCTAGCGATGGGCAATAATTTAGCTCCCACATTAGCCATCATTTATATGAATGAACTCGATTCCTTGATCCTAGAAAGAACCAACGGTTGTATAGCTCTCAAGCGGTTTATCGACGATTATTTCGTTTTCTTACTGTCACAGCAAATTTCTGGAGAAAGTCTTTTGATGATAGCTAACGATCTTAACAATGCTATCAAATTTACTCTCGAACTACCAAGCAACGGCGAATTACCGTTTCTAGATACCATGGTTTCGTTTAATTTAAATACTAAAACATTCTCTACGACACTCTATGTTAAGCCTATTCATAGCAAGCGTATTACTCCATGGGACAGTCATGGCTCGATTGCATCTAAACGAGCCATTCTTGTTGGTGAAACAAGGAGAGCCATTGCCTGTTCAACGGACATCACCTCTCGAAACGAATCCCTTCGCAAAGTCACCCAATTGTTTGTTAATAATGGATACCCCAGAAAATTTGTCAAAGCCGTTACGAGATATACGCTGCACCACAAACCAAGAAATGATGACGAACAAAACTATATTTATTTGAAACTCCCTTTTATCAATGAGGAATTCAAACGACGTGCCCTCTCTGTGATACGCCGATCGGGAATCAGCAAGATTAAAGTTCATTTTATGAACGGCAGGCCGTCTTCCCGGGTGTTTGCTCCACCAAGAGATAGAATAAATTGCTCCGACAAGTGTGAAACATGCAAATCAGCTAAGAAACCTGGCCGATATCTCACCAAGAATGTGGTGTATGAAATTACGTGTTCTCACTGCGGAACGGTATACATTGGTGAAACCGGTAGAACAGTTGGGTCACGAATCAAAGAGCATCTCACCAGCGACAAACAAACGGTATACAAACATCTCAAATCTCACAAAAATATATTATGCGATCACTCTGCTATTACTTGGAAAATTTTACACACTAACATTAGACAACAAGATGAACGGAGATGTATAGAAGCTTTGGAAATAAAGAATCGTCTAGACAATATTATGAACGGCTGCATCGGGAGAACAATCTGTATATAAACCGTCGCTATTCTACATATTTTTATGACATTTAATTATGCCACTCTGTATTTTTAATTAGTCTTGCTTGTATATATTGGGCGTAAATAATGCTATTTTTAATTCACACTGAAGAAGCCTTGATTGGCGAAACGTCTGTGAATTAATAAAGTTTATGGCTGAAGAAATTTAATTATATATTTTGTTCACGTATCCACCAGACATGGTACCCAAATTATTTTCATATATATATATAAATATATATATATATATATATATATATATATATATATATATATATATAGTTTGTAATATTAATAAAGCAAAGAAGTGCGGGTAGTTTAGAGGTCACAATTGTCCCATAGACCTCGTTTTTTCTATGCTGATGTACAAGAATCTTGCCTTAAAGTCCATTGGGGAAAATTTATCCCAAATCACTTTAGGGCCCAATTCTCAATGTATATAGGATAAGAGAAACTTGTTCTACAGCCCATTGCGTTATCGCAAATTGCTCTAGTGCCCATTTCTCGAATCTTCCTAAGCAGTGTTTGCCCTGGCCATTTACTCAGTTCAGGGCCCAGCTCCCAACGATCTTTAAAAAACAGCTTACTGGAGCGTTTGTCCCACACTTCCATAACCCCACAAGACTGTTGTCTAATTTCTTAAATAAAATAACGGAATATTGATCGTTAAGCAATGGTAGCGCTTCACTTGCTGGGGAAATGGCCACCACGAAGCGAGCATTTTGCTTGTGAGAAGAATTGATTCTTTTCAGCACATTTTTTGTAGCGGAGGAGAATTTTGAAAAGAGCAATGTATTTGTGGGACTTTAAAGAACGTTGTGTGCCAACAACAGTGAAATCAGAGCAGAAATGGACGAGAAAATTGCTTTTGAGCTATTGAAAGACTGAAAAATAAATATGCTAATAAATACGTTCCCGAAGGTAGGTTTTCCTCGACGTGCTCAGTGAAGTCTGGTTGAAAAGATTATTGCCCAGCAAATTATTCTTAAAAGAGGCATTGTTGAATTCAAACAAGAAGCCAATAATCAAACATATTAAATTTTATTGAACTGACGTTTCGGTACTGTCCAGTAGAGTGAAGGGAATAATTTACAGCGGTTGATTATAAGTAACTTAACTGATACATAACTAGGTGGTGAAAGATGTGACAGAAAATACTAATGAGGCGAGAAGCGAGAGATCGGAAATAAAACAAGAAAGGTTGGCAGAAGTATAATAAAGATGAATAATGAGACACACCAAAAAAACAAATACATGTAATTATAAATGTATATATATATATATATATATATATATATATATATATATATATATAAAAACAACAATCAAAATAGAGATAGAGGAAAAGATTTAATGTTTTTGTTTAAAGACGGATTAATCTTTGAAATTAGTAAACTTTCCCGAATAAGAACTTCAAATGGAAAAGCGCCGCAAGCCAAAACAGAAAAGTCGTCGAAAGAAATAGGATGACCGGATAATTTATGGTGTGCAAGCACTGCCGAGAGGCAAGAAATGGATAGAGCTTTTCCTGTATAAGGCAAGATGCCCATGTGTCCAGAAACTCTGACGTGTAAATGTCGGCTTGTTTCGCCGATATACAACGCGTCGCAGCGTTGGCACTTGTATTTATACACGACATGAGATCTCTCCCAGGGAGAAAGTTCCACCTCTCAGACCCTGGCCACAACACCCCTACTGTTTTTTTGTTATATGCTTTTAGTTTAACATCCCACATGTTGGACAGAGAAGTCCCCTAGGCATCAGGATCATCCTGACACTTTAAATTGACAATTCAGGAATGGATAGGCCTGCACCACACTCCCACCTCTTTGCTCGTGTGTTGTAGAGACCTCTGCACTTTCCAGTAGCCCGAGTGCACACCTGATCCAGGTGTCTTGTTGTAATTTTAATATATTTGTTTAGATAGTGGTTTAGTTGCTACATTATTTTTGTAGTCGAACCATATTAAAGAATTACTTATCATATGAGTTCGAATATGTGTCTGCTTGGGCGAATTTAAATCTAACACTAACAATTCGACAGTTCAATGAACATGGCGGCTGTTAGCCAAATGACAACTTGCGTTTATCTAATTGGGCCATTCTATGAATCCAGAAATGGAAGTTAAGCAATATAAAGTTTGGTAAAGTTTAGTTTTATTGCTCCAAGGTAAGTTAAAGTAATAACATTCCGAATTGGATGATAGATTTTACATATTTTGGCGAAATTCGAATACTATTTATTTGTTCGAGTTCTCGACATATCTGCGTGTTTGTGTATCACAGTGTTTATTTTGATGCAAAAAAATGCCAAAGTAATGCATAACAACTATATCTTGTCCTGTACTATATCCTGTGTCCTCCTACAGAAGAGGCATTTGGAGCCATTGTTCGAATTCGCCATTTTAGTAGTGTCGCCTTGGTCACCAAAGCTTGGTGAGTTAGCTCCCATATTGTCTCTCGTTCATTGTTAGTGTTTGGTGTAGTCCAGAGTGTTGACCAGTGTTCGGAAAAGGTTGGAGTGATGTGGTAAGCGTCGCTCCACTTCTGTCCCGCTTTGGGCTGCGTTGAACGTTTCGTGACTGCGTAGATGTTCTTACTCGTGAATTGTAAGCGTGTGCAGGTGCCCAGTCTGAACGAAAATTTGTTATTCTTGATCGTTTGCGTGGTATCCTTGTACCAACTGAGAATGCTGTTTGGATTAGCTAGCCCTTGCTTGGTTGTTGTTCCGTAAGAACGACCATTCAGGTCTCACCGTACTAAGAGGCGTTTTAACATAATATCTAGCCGTTCGCATTTGAGATGTTGTTAAAGTGATTATGATAAGTTTATGTATATGTGTGGTACATGTGGTACGTTTGCTACCTTGGTGTAATATAACAGATGTTCAATTTCAAACGTACCACATGCGCTACATGTACACGTACAACTTATCATATCACTTTAACAACATCTCATATGCAAACGCTACCACTTAAGATCACATATGACTATGAATTTGCAACCTTAGCTTCCCATCTGAGCCTCAGTGGCTCAATGGTTAAAGCGTCTAACCGGTCATTAGAAGGTTTCAGGTTCGAACCCTATCTGGGATACCCTGTCTGGGGCTCAGAATTTTTTTGAGTAATTGAACTTGACGAACGTCTACCAAAGGTCTGTTAAGCTGTCTAATTATTTAGAAATTTTAGCCTAATCTTGATGTCGAGTTATAAACAAAGTTTCATTGTTATCAACGAAAAAAAAAATCATTCTACGCAAAAAGAGAGATAACAAAGAATTACTACTTATTGACCGAGCGTGGGGTCTGTACTAGTGAAATATCGGACCAACGCTTTTAGTACGGAAAAACGGAGAAAACCGTGCAGAAAACGGAGGTTCAACATTTCACTAGTACAGACCGAACAAGGGAGGTCAATAAGCAGTTTATTATATGACTACAAGTGTTGTAAACGTTGTGTGAAAACTTGACGAAGCGTTAGTATCGTGTTAGCCACCATCTTTTTTGCAAACAAAATCAAAACGGCATATTTCCCATTTTTAAAGTACTTTCCGTTTAGCTATAAAATCCTGAACTTTCTATCCCAAATATAATTTTCAAATTGCTTTTGTTTGACATAATGCTCAAGGTTGTACGTTACGTAGTTGAAAAAAACCCAACATTAAATATTATTATTCTATAATATTTGTGAGAAGTAAATGTTATATTATTACGAACATTTTGAACATTTTAAAAAGTTTCACACAACATGAAAACTTCAACTATACATCAAATGAAAGCTTAACACAATTTCTGACAACATACCTGCACGATATATTTTAACGAGTAGTTCTGAAATTATTATCCTTCTTGTTGCATGATGACTGTCATTTTGTTTAAAACAATTCTATCAGCGGTCCGGAACGGCAGATTTCGGACCGCTCAGGAACCAATCAAGTTGCTGGATTTCACGTTCCGGACCGCTCACAAAAATAGTCATATAATAAAATACTTTATTTTTATTATATTTTCAGCCGTACAGCGACAAAAGGGCGTTGAGGTAATTGGTTTTTGATATTATATTCTCTTCATGTATCAGTGTTTATTTGACTGTAATATCAAGATCACCTCGGTTTTCATTGTTCTCAAAGGGAATGTAAATCCCGTATTTTCCTCATTACCCATGCATACGCCTTTGTCTTCTAAATTTCCCCAGGAAATTTAGTAGAAAACAAAAGATTTCTTTGTCTACTAATTTTCCCTCATCAAAAGTCCAAAGGCGCCGCACAAACCTTCCCTCGGCTGCGAGAAATTTAATCGCTAATTTCCCTCAAGTCATGTTATTACTTATAAATATTTTTATTATCACTATTCTTTGCTTCCCTTAGAGATGTTATTGCGGCGCCATGTTCATTTGTTATGAAAAGCAACATCCAAACTATCCTTCATTTTCTGGCGCTGACAACGAATCCTTTGAGCAGAGTTCTACGCTACTTGTGGCTAGAAGAGATGAATTATCTCATTTTTGCGTTTGGTCCCCTGGCGCGGGACAGTAGGAACGCAGACTCAAAAGGCGAGATTGCAATTTAGTATCAAATTATTTTTTGAATCGTTCGTGTCAATACTCATATAGTCAACAGATAAAAAATTTTCAGCATCTTTTCGTTTAAAAATCTAAAAGCGAGAGAAAATCCGCGACGGATGCGATGTTTTTAAAACTTGGTAAACAGCAGTTTTTGATGGTGTCATATTACTTTAAAGTAGTTCGTCCAACAAAAAAACAACATATTCGCGCGATCTAATCTTTAAACATTAGCTTTAAACTGTTTGTAAACCATCTTTTCTTTAAAGTTTAAAAGTGGACAGGCATTTTACAATTTACTTCTCAAACAACGAACGCTAATCATATTTTAGGCTTTATACGTCACAACTTTTGCTCTCTTCAATTTAACGCTTGCGCGATCGCAAACGCACCGCTATTAAGATCAACTTGATACATAGGGTAGAGAATTTAACCAAATCCAGAATTCTTTATGAGAAAATCCTCAGAAACAATTACGACCTTAGTATGAATAAACGAAACTATTTTGGGTTCAGTGCCTTTTAAAGTTGTTTAAATTCGACTCTTCACAATATAGGGCATGAAAACCTTTTAACTTGAGAGCACACCCCCCACCCCCCTATAACTTACAGTGTGATATAAACAGGAAAATAATAATACTCACATGCTCTGCCGTCATTATCCTGCGCATAATACGCACTTTGTCCAAACATCCAGAATGATTCGAGTCTTCACACTTCTTTCGCGAAAAGCGCATACTCAATCCAACAAAATTCGTATTTTCATTAGTCTCATTAAACGTAGAACTTACGTCGTCGGGGAGAGGGCTGAAATTTAAATAATGGGTACAATTAGAAATGCGTTATTGTGTCTTATTTTTTCTTTGCATAGTTAGAAACGCCGTCCAATTGTATTTTTTCCGCATCATATTTTTTAGTATCAACCATAAACAACTTTTCCTTAATGTAAAGGAATAATGTATGTGAGGGCGGGGGGAACAGGCACGCGGGTTCACAAACAACAGCGGGTATCGAGTCTAGCACCGGAGAACCTCTGAAGACAAGAATGATTTTTCATTATAAACTTACCGAATTTTGTAGTCAGCCAGCGATATATGGTCAGAACTTAAACCTGACACGCAAAAGAAGATACTTTTTCGAGGTTGAAGGCGATGCTGACAAACTTTCGCCCCCGATTCCCAATCCTTCGCCCCCGATTTCCAATTCTTTTCCATTTCCTCTTTCTTATGTTTTGGAGCAACTATAGAATAAAGTTTTCTCGGTAAATCGTTTTGATCGTGCAAAGAAAGAATAAGATAGTCTTTCAATCGCGTACGACAATTTCCATTTTCTCGGATATTTTCTGCATTTGCCTCTTTCCTCTTTTTCAGTTTGCAAGATGTTCTAAAATTGTAAGAAAAAACGCCTGTTAATATATATATATATATATATATATATATATATATATATATATATATATATATATATATATATATACGTGTGGGTTTTGGTCTACGAAACGCAAAGAGTGCTCGATAACATATAGTTAGAGCAAATATAGATTTTCGCTTACCTCAAAAGTCTGCAACAGGCTGTTTCATCTAAAAAAGAATCTTCAGGCAGATTATCTTCAGGTTATCTGCCTGAAGATTCTTTTTAGATGAAACAGCTTGTTGCAGACTTTTGAGGTAAGCGAATATATATATATATATATATATATATATATATATATATATATATATATATATATATATATATATATATATATATATATATATGTATATATGTAAAAAAGAATCTTCAGGCAGATTATCTTCAGGTTATCTGCCTGAAGATTCTTTTTTAGATGAAACAGCTTGTTGCAGACTTTTGAGGTAAGCGAATATATATATATATATATATATATATATATATATATATATATATATATATATATATATATATATATATATATATATATATATATATATATATATATATATATATATATATATATATGCGATGTGGAAATTGATACTCGGGTAATTAATGATGATAAAGGTTGTTCTCCGAGTGAACGAAGCCATACCGGACAAGTAGAAAAGTTACCTGGCCACGGCTGGATTCGAACCCGCGGTCTTCGGTTTACTAGTCCGACGAGCTACCACCTGGGCTACACACTCAACGCCGGAGAATGGTTCTCCCAACTTCCCAAGTGCATCCATTACTCAATGGAGCACGGTAGCCAATCAGAAACTCCGTTGTATTATATCTATGTTATAAATATTTTTATTCATGACAATATAATGATCAATAAACTTCCTTTAGACGACTTCCGCCAATGGCATGAACAAGCACTTCCGGCATGCGTAACAGCAAACATCTGAAATTTTTAAAAACGTGGAGGCAAAAAGTACAAAAAGAGATATTAAAACTGTATAACAAGGAATCATTGATTGGCTTGAGCTTCAAAGAACGTTGCCGTTGAGGAAATAGTGACGTTTGGTGATATCTTTTTTGGCTGCTGGATTAAAGGACGGCTGCCGTACGGCGTACACTTTGTCTCCAATGGACCTTTTACCTTTTAGAAAAAATCGCAATGCATTCAGGTAGTTGGGTATCACTTCACTTCCAGGTGAAATGGCTGCCGCAAGGCGAGCACTTTTACTTGGAAGAATAATTGATTGGTTTTAACCGCTTTCAAGAGTAAACTTTAATTATCGCAGCATAACTAGGCGGGTATTTACTACATTCTGTGGAAAAGGTAATGAAGTTACTGCAGTCGTTGTCGAGAAAGTCAATGGACCTTATGCATTAAAGCAAAGCATGCTGGGAGTTTAGTTACACAAATAAATTTTGGAAGATGGCGACCGCTTCCTTCGAATAGGAGCGGTGAAGCATTTAGTTAAATTTGTAGATGATTTTTTTCTTCTGAAGATTTAATAAAGGTTTTTATCTATTCTAAGTGGTTTGCTTTGTGTTTTGGGGGAATTGTGGATGTGGAACTGCCATATTTTTCAAAATATTCATCATTGCGACGAAGAGATAATTTCGTTCGATGAAGAAGGCTCTGATAACTATTTGAGATTTTACACATCTGAAAGGTAGGTACTTACATAGATTTCTTTTGAGGTAACTAAGTCCACAGTCATTCGCTATTCCTAACTGCTAGAACTGCAATCGGCTTCTATCTGACTCTTCTGGGTTCAAAAATCCTGTTTCAACTACCACATCTCTTCACGCACGATTTGATCAAGACTCAAGAGTTCTATTTCTAAACCAATTTAAAACATTGAAGTCTTTGGCGCGAAAACAACCGGTTTGATCAACTTAATTTTTTCGCTTTTTCCTCTGTTTCGTAAACGTCGAAGTATTTTCAGCTCTGTGTGCGATTTTTTGCTTTGTTTTCTTCGATTAATCTATAGTCAGCGACGAACACTTCTGACTACTTGTAAACACGAAGTGTGCTCAACCTGGATTGAATTTTCGTCTGGCTTTTTATTCATTTTGTTGGAAATGGAGAAAGAAGAATGTGGACGGGAGTGGACAATTTACCACTATTCACCCATGCATGAGTTCATATTGAAGCAACATTTGATAACAGACATCACTGGTAAACATGGAAAACCAATAATGCTCACTTGTAAGCACATGCAAGAAGTCTCGCTGCCAAGAAACTGGTAACACAAGTAAAAGTTAAAGCCAATATTATGAAAGGCAAAGAATGCTATTTTCTTGTAAAAGGCACTGTCCATAGAAACTGAAGTCACTGGATAGATGTACCAACAACAGGAATGCTTCCATGAAGAAAACACAATATGTTTATGTTCACTTAATTACTCCAGGAAACAGTGAAGGTTTCACTCACTGGCAACTTGTTCATTCATGCAAGGCAGGTCTAGGTGGTTGCTGCAAACATGTAGCTGCTTTAATATTTCAACTGCTTGACTTCATACAGCTTGAGGCAACAGAAGTCCCCTGATGATTTATTTACAGTAACATGCACTCAGCTGCTACAACAATGGCATGTCCCCAACAAAGAAGAACTTAAAACTGCAGTACTATTTGATCATTAAATTTAGTTAAGCAACAGCACAGCACTAAGACAAGTCAATGATTCAGACATAAAAAAAATAAAAGATGGTTTGACCAAAGCTGGGACATCTAAATATTTTGAAGGACTGCTTGAATCAAATAAATGTCAACCATGTGACTGCAGTGGTTTTTTCAAGGGTATGCCATCAAAAAAGAAATTTACTGGTCAAAAGCAGATTAAAAGCTAGTCAGCTGTTTAATGTTCAAATTAGGAATACAATTTTGCAAAACATACAACACTGTACTTTCACTGACAGCACTAAATATTTACCAAACCCTGAATTTGTCCCATTTGTTAAAGAGAAACTATATGCTTCAAAAGAAAATTGAAGGACATTGAAATAATGTCCAAAAGCAGTCTTGGGTTTAAGGAAAGAAGACAACATGCATGTTTAACTGCTTCAAATTTTGGCCTCGTGATGAACAGACAACAAAACATCTACCCAAAGTCTATACTCAACAAGCAGTTCTTTAAGAACAATAAATTTGTCAGCCATGGGTCCTGCATCATGTCTTTAGGGGGAAGACAATGAACAAATTGCAGTGTTGATATATGTAGAAAAAGTAATAGGTGAAGGCAAATCTATTAATGCATGCACCCAGTGTGGACTTTTAGTAAATAATTATTTAAAAATACCTTGGCTATTTGCAAGTCCAGATTGCTTTTTATTTGACCCTTCTGAAAGTTTAAATCCATGTGGTGTAGCAGTAGGGGAGGTAGCCTGCATAGCAAGCGTTGCTTAGTAGTCTGGGTACAAAGGTGGAGGAAATGCTTGTGGACAGACCCCGGTGTTTGGGAAAACCTTGGTCTCCCACAAATGGGGGCTTCTGATTGGTGTGGCTCAAGTCATAATCTGTCAATCTGGAAGCATTCCTGTTGTTGGTACATCTATCCAGTGACTTCAGTTTCTATGGACAGTGCCTTTTACAAGAAAATAGCATTCTTTGCCTTTCATAATATTGGCTTTAACTTTTACTTGTGTTACCAGTTTCTTGGTAGCCAGACTTCTTGCATGTGCTTACAAGTGAGCATTATTGGTTTTCCATGTTTACCAGTGATGTCTGTTATCAAATGTTGCTTCAATATGAACTCATGCATGGGCGAATAGTGGTAAATTGTCCACTCCCGTACACATTCTTCTTTCTCCATTTCCAACAAAATGAATAAAAAGCCAGACGAAAATTCAATCCAGGTTGAGCACACTTCGTGTTTACAAGTAGTCAGAAGTGTTCGTCGCTGACTATAGATTAATCGAAGAAGAAAACAAAGCAAAAAATCGCACACAGAGCTGAAAATACTTCGACGTTTACGAAACAGAGGAAAAATCGAAAAAATTAAGTTGATCAAACCGGTTGTTTTCGCGCCAAAGACTTCAATGTTTTAAATTGGTTTAGAAATAGAACTCTTGAGTCTTGATCAAATCGTGCGTGAAGAGATGTGGCAGTTGAAACAGGATTTTTGAACCCAGAAGAGTCAGATAGAAGCCGATTGCAGTTCTAGCAGTTAGGAATAGCGAATGACTGTGGACTTAGTTACCTCAAAAGAAATCTATGTAAGTACCTACCTTTCAGATGTGTAAAATCTCAAATAGTTATCAGAGCCTTCTTCATCGAACGAAATTATCTCTTCGTCGCAATGATGAATATTTTGAAAAATATGGCAGTTCCACATCCACAATTCCCCCAAAACACAAAGCAAACCACTTAGAATAGATAAAAACCTTTATTAAATCTTCAGAAGAAAAAAATCATCTACAAATTTAACTAAATGCTTCACCGCTCCTATTCGAAGGAAGCGGTCGCCATCTTCCAAAATTTATTTGTGTAACTAAACTCCCAGCATGCTTTGCTTTAATGCATAAGGTCCATTCAGAGTGATTGACTGACCGAACACGCTTCAAACAAAAACATTTATGAAGAGGCCTTTGTGAGCCTTTGCAGCTGAGTAAGCTTATCAAGTGGCGATCAATAAAATCTTTTGCTATGTGGATATTTGTTTGTATTTTATCTGTACAGATCGCATAGCTTTTGCAATTGTGAACGTCTCTTAGCTAATGCCTTATTTCCTTTATTGAGACTGACAAAGTTTGGCCATGCTTCCGATCAGACGTTCGATAAACAATACCCCCCGCTAGAAATGTTTTGGTTCTGTTTTGGTGCGAAAACTGCGCTTGCTCAGTGAGCAAAAATTCAGGTTTTCACGATAGCTGCAACTCAAAAGTACTTTCTCGAATTTTGCCTGGTTTGCAGCCGTTGTTTTGCTTATATTCTTCTTTGCGTTTGGTTCGTATCCTCCCAAGTAATTTAATAGGTTCTAGAATTAGTTTAGGTCGTAAAATAATTTAAATTCAACATTGTTTATTTACGAAATATTAAAAAAAAAGTGCGGAGTTTTTCTCTGTACGCGTTGTGTATATTGAATTTTTCTCAAATAGTTTTAGTTACTTATATAGTATTAGTAAGTAAAAACTCAACGTATAAATATAAACTTTATTTGTGTTTGAGTGTTCTAGAACTATAAATACAACCTAGTTAGCCTATTACAGTTATATAATTTTTTAACTTAAAATAACATTTGTAATGTTTAACTTAACTTGTTAAACGTTTTAGATAATTGAATAGTCTGTAAATAAAATAATTATAAATTGCAAATACATATTAGGGATATATTTAATATATAAAATTTAATTATTGTAGTATTAAAATAGTTAAATTAATTATTAATATGGAGGATGAACCTTGCACTTCGAAGGAGGCAGACAAACTGCAGGGGAGGGGGATTGTTGTGTACCACAGTGCAAAAACAACAGCCGAAGGAATCCACAGCTTTCTTTTCACAAGATACCCAAAGACAGCACCTTGAAAAAAATGGGTAAAACTATTGAAAACCAAAGGCTTGTGCAACCCTGGTGCTCATGACAAAGTATGTTCAGCCCACTTTCCTGGAGGGAAAAAGACATATAAAAACAACATTCCAACAATATTGGCTGCAGACGCATATCAAAAGTCAAGCAGGACTCTGGTTATACATGACGACTTACAAAACAGTTCATCAGATGACGAAGTCAATGAATACAGCAACACAGTGTTATGCCCTGGAACTTTGAACAAAGGAATCAGTTTTGGCCACTGACAGTGACATGGTTGACAATCTTCAAAAACAAGCTGAAGCTCTTCAGTCAAAGAACAACACCCTCCAGAAAAAAATATGATGATGATGATGATGTGAAAGCAATGGAACAGTGCCTATTTCGATTGGAGAGATTTATTGGCAGTGACAGTGACTTCCGATTCTACACTGCATTTCCAGACTACTCTACCTTTAAAGCTTTTTAAAATTATCTATCACCTGCATGTAATCACCTTATATACTGTGGATCTACAACAGGCCCTATAAATTCCGACACACACACAAAACATGCTAAACAAAGATCAATATCTCCAGAACAGGAACTTTTTTTGGTGCTATCGAGATTACGTTGTGGTTTTCTTTTGCAAGATCTAGCTCACGGATATGGTATGTCACCAGCCCACATTTCACGGATCTGGACAACTTGGATTACTTTTCATCAGCAACTTCGAGCATTGCGCCCAGTCGACAGTTTGTTGATGCTAACATGCCTATCTGTTTTAAACAAACGTTTCCAAAGACTAGAATTATCATTGACTGTACCAAGTTCCTGATAGAAATGCGATCCTCTTGCAGAAGCCAGTCTGTCACATTCTCCACTTACAAGCACCATAATACTGCTAAAGGCTTGTTAGGTATTTCCCCCAATGGATATCCAAATTTTGTTTCTAGTCTTCATGTAGGTAGAACTAGTGACAACAAATTAACAAAGGATTGTGGGATTCTCTCTTTTGGAAGAAGGAGACCAGGTTATGGCAGATCAGGGATTTGACATTGAAAGTGATCTTCCTGTTGGGGTGACATTGACTATCCCTGCCTTTCTAAATGGAAAGGACCAGCTGACACTGGAAGAAGAAACCTCAACGAGGAGGATTGCATCTGTCCGTGTGCATGTTGAACGAGCAATTTCACGTATCAAGAACTACTGCATTTTGCATCAGGTAGTTCCGCTTACCATGGCTCAAGATCTAGAAATGGAGTGTATTCTCTTATTTGACATTATTCCCCCCCCCCCCCCCAATTGATTGATGATAAAATGCAGAAACTATAAGATAATTTTAATTAATCTTGCTTGATATGGTGTTATACATGTATCAATTTGATACTACATGTACAGTATGTAATGTTCAAGTCAAATAGTTAGTTTAAGATATATCGAGGCAAACGAGTATGTATGTAGTTTGATATTAAGGTAAAGTTAGTGTTAATAGGATATAGATATTCTATTCTTGAAGCTTGCATTTTTAACATTTTTAACAATTTAGCTAAGCAGTTTACTTTGCATACTTTACATAAATTATAACTCTATTTTCCTTTAAACTTACTGTGTAAATAACATTCACGCAATGTAATTAAATTAATAACAAAATTAATGATAAATTGTAAATAAATTATACTTTTCCAAGATTCAAACATGGTAGTGAATGATTAAAATAAAAACTGTTACGCTCAGGTAGCATTGTTCTTTCCCAGAATTCATGGTCAAAATACACTCTCTCCGCATGCAAGTCCTTGTTGGTAAACACAACAAAATCTGACCAGTGTAACTGAAGTGTTGCCATGGATCCCTGCATGTAGCTGATAATAATAAATATGTTTCCCTTTTAAGGAAACTTTACCATTAGAAATACCCAAGAAACAATTTGGATCCTCACATGCTTGTTCAATAGAAATACCTTTCTCAGAAAATGGGCACTTGACCTCACCAACACCAAAGGGGGATGCTTCCTGCACATCACTAACAAGAAAGTCAGGACTAGCACCTACCCAAGGGAAAACTGGGTTGACTATGAAGCCACATTGTGAACATATCTCCACAGATTGTCCTTGCAAATCTTCCAACTCAAAATAAGCAGTTATTGCTTTGTCTTCATTGTCCTTGCCCCATTGGCAAGGTTTAGGACACTTTGAGTCTTAGATTGGTTTTCCAGCCTTTTTTGCAATAAAGACTTTGGGTGGATTGTTTTCCGCCTCTTTACAACTGCACCAAAGTTTGATGCAGTTAGTCTAATTCTCCTTTCCTGGTGCCATTTTTCACACGATACATGTCCCCTTGTGTTTCTTTCAATTTCTAGTAACTGTGAATGTGTACTGCCTAAGAAATCATTTACGTCAATATTTTCTTCATCCACACAGGCCCGGTTAACCGCAGCTGGTTTTAAACTTTCTAATATTTGATCTCGGATATTAGATTCATGCAAGTTAACTGCATTTTCCTTTGACTCAGTACATCTTTTCTTTGAAGGAAGATTACTGTGAACTTCTTCAAAAGGAAACAGTTAACAGTCACTTGACTCTAACAGTTTACACAAGTAATTTGCTTTTTGTGAATGCTTAATTCACCAACTAATTTTTAAATATTTTGTTGTGATGTTTCTCGAGCAAATTGTGAGGTGGGGTTGTAAAAATTGTCAGGTGACTCTCTCTTTATCTTCTTACATTTACCACTTGTATCTTCTCATATGATGCCTTTTCAAAATTGATAGAATTACAGAATTGGCTCATTCAATTCAACTACAACACGAGGTAGGATATTTGGTCTCTCGGATTCTAACAATGCTCTCTGATTCTTGCTAAGGCAATTGATAAGTGATATCCTTGGTTTCAAACCAGTTTTTTTTCCATGTGTTTATATACAGCTGATTTTTTGTCATGGATGTGCTCGTTTAGTCTTTCTTCTAATTGACTACACGTTTGCCCTATATATAGATATCCGTCTGAGAATTCCATTTTATAGATTTTTCCATTTTGATATGGAGCGTTGAACCTATAGTTAGTTAATTCGAGAGGTGGCTCCCTACGTATGCCGTACCATTTTCTCAGTGATCCACTTGCTACCTCAACCTGGCTCTTCGCTCTTGCTCTACTGAGGGCTGTGTAAAGCTGTTTCTTATCCATGAATGAGGCGTCAAGTATGCTATATGGCTCGTCGATTGTTCCGCCTTGAGTTTTATAAACGATCATGCAGTAGTTCACAATAAAATTGCTCCTAAACATGTCCATTGGCATTGGATCTTTTAATCCACTCAGTTTGACAAATTCGTTATCTATAGCTTCAATTCTAAAGGTCATTGTATTGTACACATTGATGTCTTTTAAATTCTAGGTCGCTATTAAGCCTGGTTTCCATATAGTTGTAATTGTTGTAATTCAGTCGGCGACTATCGCCGATCAAGTCTTACAACAATTACAACTTAATGGAAACGCTTGTTGTAATCCAATCGGCGACTGTTGTAGAAGTTGAATCAGGTTCAACTTCTACAACAATTACAACAGTCGCCGATGGGACAACAGTTAATGGAAACATCAATCGCCGACAGTCGGCGACTTTTTGCTAGATATTTGCAACGTAAAACACAAAATTATTTACAAAAACCGGTCAAATCCTTTCAAAAAACCCTCGATTTTGTTAAAGAAGTCTACTAAATGACTAGTTCGAAGGCTTGAATGCCGTACACATAATCATAGGTTATCGCGCTGCCTCCCTCAACATGCAGGAAAGCACTGATTTGGATCTCGGTAAAATGATACGCTTACGTTTTCCACATTACAATATGCGTCGTATAATTTAGTCATCCATTTATTTGGTACCATGCTGAATTCATCGACGTGGATATTTTTGTTTTTCAGTGATTTGGTATCCCTATCGTTATACGAGCAGAAGTAACTATTGAATGTGTGACAATTTCGTATGTCCTTTCCAGCCTTCTCTAATGCGTCTCTTATATTTTGAATCGCTTTATGGGTAAAAGTCAAGATGATACTGTTTTGGTCAATGTTTTGAGGCAATAAAGTGGATTTGCCGGATCCAGCAATGCCATTGTAAATTTTACCTGTCCCTACCCTTTCAGGCTACTCAGACAGTTTTACAGCGCTTAAGCTTCTGTAGCTTCGTTCATAGCACGTTAATTGGGTGCAAGTCACATATGCTTTACCAATGTTCTTTGTTTTGAACTGTATCTTGGATTTATATGGTAGCTTTACCGTCGGATTTTCGATGTGAATCCCATCTGCATTTACTGCGCAAAAAACGCTTTTACCTTCCTCATAAGAGATGTCAATTAATTGTAAACATTGAGGATTCCTTGTGAGACTACAAAACGATTGACTGAGGTATTGTCTCCGAACATCCGATCTATTTTCTGCTTTCTGATAAGGTACAGCCCATCGTTGTGACTAATCGATGTGTTATCTTTCTGGTCAAATGCATGGTACCACAGATTCATCGCTGTTTCGTAGTTCTTAGTGATAACACCAAAATTTGATTTATTATATTTGCGTCCTAGATCAACTGTTGGCTATTTTTTTAGGTAGCTTCTCTGGGTGCTCATCGAATAGTCTCTTCATGAAGGCTGAATACGTGTCTGGTTTGATTGCCTTTTTAGTGGTTAATTGATATGGCACTCTCGATTTGTCGATCAACTTTCTGTCTATCATGAATTTGACAAGTGATTGGCTATACCACCCCGCTTCCAATTTTAAGTTGCATCCGAATTATTTTATAATGGTCGTTCTCACGTAGTATTCCCCACAATGGCTACAATTGCCCTTAAACGGCTCAATGGAGTCATGAATACTGTATTGCGGGATAGGGTGCTCGTTGTTTATCAATGTGCTGGGGGTAACACTTGCTTATGTCAATATAGGTTGCTTTTTTGATTCGTTGTAATTGCTTTCATCGATATGGCCATATTGAATAGCGAACATATCAGTCACTAGCTTTGTCCACGATTGATTGCGAAATTTGAACTTTGAACTGGTCAATTTTATGGATGCTGTACAGAGAGTCACAAAATTGCTTTCTCTTGTGGTACTCATGGTTTTCCTGAAATATATTATTGCTATCGATGTTGGTGTTGTTCCAATGTATAGGTACTCGATATATGAAGTCTGTTGATTGGAAATATCAGTGAGTGCTTTTCTGATGTCGATAGGCTCTGGTAATATCACCAATGTGGAAGTCATCGTTTTCTAGCATCATTTCGTAGCTATCATCAGTCAGCACCATTGTTTTATCAGACGTTTTTGAAAAACGGTATTCTGAAATGTGTTTATATAAGTTGGTTACTCTGCCCTCAGTGACCGTTCTTTTAATATGCTCATCTGTGATAGGCCATAAATGGTTGTCATTCACAAGGTAACATAGCTGGATCCTATGCTTGACACTACTGCTGATATAACTGGTGAATCTGTTGAATGCGGCATCAAAGGCATAGACTGATACGACGGTGCTCACATTTTTAGCTCAATCGATTATATCCTGAGTGCATGGGTGCTCGCCTTCTGCTACATTTTTATAGAGATCGTTATGTACAATCAGTGACAAAATACCTTGGGACACTTCGTGTATGTAGGTTAACTTAATATATTTTACATTTTTTCTCGTGATAGAGTTTATCCCTCCCTCCCCCTCCCTTGCAATGTTGACTAGGAAATAAGGGACGCTGTGAACGTGAAAATGAGCGCTTAAATAGTCACCAACATTGAACAGGGAACATAAAACGGAAAATGTTGCTCTGATTGTCTGCGGAAGCCGTTTTAGTTTATAGAATAAAAGCGGTTATCTAGTAGACTTAATAAAATTTGATGGAAACGTTTACAAATAATTGTTTAGAGAATTATTAGGAGAACTTTCAAGCCATTAAATGGTCGGTTTTGATTCTTTAAAAGTCAATTTATTCGTTAAGGCATCTTTTCTTGTATTTTTGAAAACATGTTTTAATTTAAGTAAGTGCGTCATCACCAATGGGAATGAAAAAGCTCCATTCATCCCAAACAAAGTTTACATATACTAACAACGGAACAATTACGCGTTTGTTTTAGTATGTGTAGAGTAAAACTTGTGGAATAATTTAATCAATTAACGGCGTCGCGCCAAGCAGGAATTTAAGCATGTTTATGTTAATCAGCTGCGAACACTTTCATGGCATTCTGCGCGTGTTAGCGATAAAGCTATTATAGGAAGCAAGTATTTTATTCGTCTAACAGGTACTGTATAATATGCGTGATACTTAATTTAATCACAAGAAACCAATTTTGAAGAAATGATATTCGGTGAAAAAGTCGGAAATTCTAAACGTTTATAGACGTTCATTGAAGACAAGTAATTGACAAAACTTATTAAAAATTGTTTCGGGTTTTATTACCAATCGTAATAAGTACGGTACTACCAATATACACTGCGTTATAAAGCGAAAGATTTGCGACAACTTACATGAAATTTATCCTTAAACAACAGTTGTGATGACAAATGGCACGGTGCTCACAACGGTTCCCAACGGTTCCCACTTAATACAATTGAAGTTATTTCGTCAATTCAGGCTTATTTTACAAAAAATTGACAGTGCAGCTGATTGCAAGTGCTACTTGCATTGTATACTTCTCGATTGAATCTCTTAACTAGAATTAGATTAACAAAATAAAGGTATTTACAGGTAAAGCGGACACGGTTCCCACTTCCGCAGTATAAAAACCGATATAATGATCAAGTTAATTATAGATGTTTAGCGGGAATCGTTGTGAAAAACGTATTTTAAAAGCGCCAATTGTAAAAATTCATCATTCCCATATTGAAAACCATCATATAACAAAGCTGGTGTATAGAAAATGTCATTTTAGTCTACAATCGTCGTTCTATAACGTGTTTTTTTAGTGGAAATCGTAGTGGAAACCGTTGTGGGAACCGTTGGGAAATCAGTCGCACCGCAGGTGGCCATTTTGACTCTAAAATATAATGTTGCCTTGCCGATGTTACTAATAAGCAGCGTTGTAAGCCTACTGCGAGATTGCTTTCCATTTTCCGCTTTAAAATACGGTGTTTAGCTAGTTGTAACAGCATTGTTCGACCAATATAACTTAGAAAGCTTTTTAGACAATCAGTCACAAAATATCTTGGGACACTTTGTGTTTGTAGGTTAACTTAATATATTTTACATTTTTTCTCGTGATTGAGTTTATCTCTCCCTTCCCCTCCCTTTACAATGTTGACTAGGAAATAAGGGACGCTGTGAACGTGAAAATGAGCGCTTAGATAGTCACCAACATTGAACAGGGGGGCCGGGGGAACATAAAACGGAAAATGTTGCATGCTTTTTAAGTTGAAGTGTCCCAACACTTTTGTCACTGATTGTAGGCGCTCAGTTGTGTCGAACAAAGCCTCTTGCTCCTCGAATTTGAATCATAATGTAGTCTTCCACGCATTTGTCATTGCCTGTGCTTCTTATAGTTTGTGTGTCATATTTAGACAAAAGAGTAGAGTTCATTCTAGTGCCTCTCATCTGGCGGGTCATAGCCGTATCACTAAATTGGACTCTATTTTCGTACAGATCAACAAAGCCCGTTCCTCTGCTCCATGACGATTTGCCTGATATATGGAGCTCATTTAAATCTCATTGCTTTAAGAGAGACGTGTTTTTTAGGATACTTTTTCGTTAGTCTCAAGTTTTTAACCAATTTTTTGTACTTACTTTCTGTTGCTTTCAATTGCTTTTTTGGCTTAGCGTCATCTAGTTGATTTTCGCTAAGCGTTCTGCCATGGATTGCCAGAGGCGTAGCCAGGATTTTCTGTCAAGGGGGGCCAGGAAAAACAGGAGAAACCTAGGGGGGGCAGCTTAACTGAGGCATATGAAGACCCAAGAATACTGAGGAAGCGTCCAAATGGAGGCCTGGGTGCAGCCCTAGAAATTGTGTTAGGTTTCGGGCACAACGTAGACTATTTGACCAACGTACACTATTTGAATGTTTTATGCATTTCTAAAACTTTCAAATTCCTAATTATTAGTGATTAAATAAATAGATAAATAGATAAATAGATATATACTGAATACAAAATTCAGGAAAACGGTGCCAAATATAGAATCTGTTGGTGTATAATCTTTATTATATACACACACACACACACACACACACACACACACACACACACACACACATACATACACAAACACACACACACACACACACACACACACACAAATAATGTCAAGTATCAAATTCAATTATTATAATGTTACTACTATAATCTTCTAGGTTTGGTGTTCCATTTCACCAGAAACTGTTCAAATGTAATTGCTTTAGTTATAGTGTTCTCAAAATGTAATAAAGTTAAACTTGCTTCTCGGTAAGGCGTCATTCTCCTTCGATGACATGTGTCAACCCTATTAAGTGCAGAAAAGACACATTCCACCACTGAGCTGGAATACCCAGCAGTTACAGCAACCAAATAGAGTTATTGTAAGATGTCAGCACCACATAGTGTTAATACAAATCGTGTTATCTGTGCCATCTTGTTCTCCTTCTTTGGTTCTTTTGTCTTCTACCCTTTGCATCATTCTCTGCTTTCTTCTTCTGGAATTCAAGTTCAGCCAATCTATAATGTCTGTCGCTGAAATCCTTTAATACGCTACGAAATACGTCGCACTCACTTTTGAGTTGATCAAAAGAGAGCTCTTCAACTTTCCGACTGACTACTGGAATTGTCTTGATGTAGTCCAGCAGTGGTTTAAGCTCTTCTGCATCAAGAAAAGGAATGTTGGATGGTTTCAAAGCTTCAAACGACTTCCACAGCTGTGTATTAAACTCGTTGAAGTGGTTGTCAAACTCAACATTGAGATTATTGACTACCTCAACTACTAAGGCATGTAACTCTTCTATGTTATTGTTCTCATCGCGATAACACGGAAGCTTATCTGTCACAACAGAGTCCTGGAACTTAGTGGGGATTGTTCTTTACTGTATAACCGAGAAAAAATGAAGCTGAATTTAGTGAAATGGGTTGCAAAAACAGCTTGAAATCAAAGAAAAACTAAACTTGTTAACCACTTTTAGGCTTAAATCAAATTCCAATATACCGTAGAGTAGGTGAACACTGACATGACGAGTAAAAACAAGAAAAACAGTAAAAATATAAGATCTCAAATGAAAGTCAACAATACACAACCAAAATTGCCATTGGTTTGGACAAATATAAAGAAAATACATATGAAACCCAGGTTTAAAATGAAGAAGTTGTTTATAAAAACAGTTGGGTTTAAAATTTCTCAATTTTCAGTAGGAAAAAAACAACAAAATGCACTTTATCGTGTGTTATTACAGCTCAGGAATTACTACTCTTCGTATCGAAAAATGTCAGATTTTGCATTTCCACAACTGAAACTTGAGTTAAAGCTATAATTTAGCATTGTCTTATTACTAATTCTTGGCAAGACAACCTTCAAACGTTTGAGATAACAAAGAAAAATAAGAGAAACCTGCATTTTCCGTACGAGTTTCGGACTCGAATTTTGCTTTTGTTCGGCAGATATTTCGTCGTTCAATCCATTTTCGTGGGTAGAAATTGTTCAGGTACAAGGCCGATAAGCCCAATACGTACTAGCTTCTTCGTTATCATCTATAAAAAACTTTAGGTCTAAAAAATGGTTGTTTTTTGCAGCGAGTTTTCAGTTTTTCATTGTGCACTTTATGGGTTCTGTTGATGTGCAATGGCTACCCCCAGCGGCCGGAAGTTTGACTTCACCCAATCATAGGGCTGTCTTATGGAGTTAGCGTTCCAGTTTATTTAGAGTTCAATGGTTGACACACGCGCAGCCTGCTTTCCTTAATTCTTTCATGTTGTCAACAAAACGTACAATTCAATCGCCCAAAAATACTCTTTCTGCCACGACTGATGGGAAAATACATAATTTATGCTCGACTGATTTTTTTTAAAGCCAAATTTTCTCAGGGGCCCCAGCAATTTTGCCAGGCCTCTGTGGATTGCATGCTGGTACATATAATCCGTGGCTTTTAATCGTCTGCTTAATGCAGCGTTGTCATCGGATACCCTCCCAAACTCTGGTTGTTTGGACTTACGGGAAGAGACGTTGGTTCTGTGCTTTTGAACATCTCTGAGCTTGATTAGCTGTAGTAACTCACTATCAAGAATTCTCGATAATAATTTAACTAGGTCATTACGATTGCTCATTTCTATATCCTTACTATAGAAAATATTCTGATTGCGTGCGTTTGGTCGACTTTGCTAAGGACAACCATAAAAGTAGAAGATGCGTGAAAGCAGTTAATTGTAGCAACAACGAGGTTACGTATTTTTAATAGCATGCATGCCGTACAACAGCATCTCGGCATAAATGCAGGGATTGTTAAGATGGTTTGTGAGGGTAAGAACAACTGTAAGGCGGGAAGGTCAAAGATTGATGGCTGCTCGTACAGTTTTAAGTACGTCGATGACACTGATTTACCATATGACTACAAAACGGCTGCCAATATAAGACCCAGAAAAAGATGTGAGCCATAAGACTGTGTTACATGATAGTACTTTTTAATTGCTCCTATATATTTTTACAAATAAATAAGGGCTATACTAATTTTCCAACCATTATTACTCATTACGCTTTAGCCATGCTTGGTACATTTTATCGTTTCCAGACAAATGATCACAATCCCATTTCAACTCCGACAACCGATTTTCAAACTGCTTCCTCCTTCCAAGCATGTTATTTGGTCGTTTGATAAACGGTATCCTAAGTCTGAATGCTAAACGGATGATGTAAAAATCGTAACAGCTGATGTTGCGGACTCGGCATTTGGTTATGAGTGTATTTGCTATTTTTAAGAAGTCTGGTTATTGAGTTAGTATTTGAATGGGTGACCACCCGTATGGCCTTGGAACGCCAGATATGAGTAGAGTTGTTAGTGCTAAGCCTCCTGTGTCTTGATGGCACATTATTCTAGTGTTCATTGATTAGAACACAGCATGACCAGCATAGAAAATTTTGTCAAAAATCTTGTTAAGCTCTGAATACAAGATTGATACACGTACATACTGTAATTGCATCATTGTTTTTACTGTAGTATAGCTATAGGCATTAAACGCAGTAGATACATGCACGCCGGGCGTGTTTACCAGGCGTGCCTATTTTTACCGGGTTTTTCTTGTAATATGAAATTATATTAATGTTATATTTATATATAAGTATACTCAATGTAATCTTTAAGTCATTCTGAAGATGTTACTGGTTAAGTAACGAAACGTCAATAAATATATTTTGTTTTAAATGGTTTCCTTTCGTTATGGTATTGCATTTTAAAACTTTGAGCTGGGCTCTTATATTCATTTTGATATTACAACTATGTTTATTTTTAGACAAGTTAAAACTTGTTGCTGAAACAGTGTTTGGGCCGGTGGGACTGGATTACATTAAATAGATCGATATATAAATGGGCATTTGTACAGATATTTTCATATTCTTCTTTTTGTATACTTATAGTTGTAGACACGTTCTGAAGGCCACGAGAGAGTAGCGCCTGCAAGCCGCACCTATTATTTTGTGTATATAACGTTTGCCGGTGAACGAATTCATAATATCGTAACTGTAGACTAAATCATAGTCCTAGCAACGATCTAAGGAAGAATGATGTATTTAGCTTTAAAAAAAATGGTGTAACAGAATTCCTTTCTATAAAATCTTTGTTCTTTTGCATATGCAAAGTGCAAACAAGTATTTCTGGATTTTTTCGAAATTGTGCCAAGTTAACTGAAGAAGGCTGTCTACCCCTGATCTCAAAATAACTATATTTCTCAACCGACTCAAAAAATAAAGGCACCAGGGATAATTGAAATACCCACAATCAGTGACAAAATATCTTGGGACACCTCGCATTGTTAGTAGGTACCTAATACTTTTGCAATCCTTTTCGTAATAAAGTATATCCCTCCCTCTCCCTGACTATTCAATGTTGAATTTAAAGTAAGGAAGTCAGTAAACGTTGAAATGATGCCTAAATAGTCACCAACATTGAATAGGGGGGCCGGGGGATACTTGGAGTGGAAAATGTTGTCCTTTAGGTGAAGTGTCCCAACACTTTTGTCACTAATTGTAGATGGCCGCCACAGAAACCCTTAACCAGCAAGGTAAAATGGACCTGAGTACCAATATGGCTGCCAAGGAATGAGCAATTAATCCAGTTATATTCAGATCATATGCTGCCTAGAGGTTTTAAGGGGCTTTTTTTATACGCTTTGCTGCATGGTCAGGTAGTGGTCAAAAACCAACCTTCTTGAAAATTTTTCCCGCGAGTTTCCATATTAATGAATTTTGACCAAGTAATTTAATCCGATAGTGTAATGTGGAAATTCCTTGACAAAATTTCCGGTTGAAAAAAGATTAAATTACAAATTGATAGCAGCTATACATGATTCAATCATTCAACATAGATTTGTGGATATATGACATCGATTATTTATTTACTGAGCTCTAATAAAGGCCTGAGTGAACAGGCCAAAGGTTCAACAAAGAATTAATAAAGGTAGTGTATACTTTTTTCAAAACTTGATTATTGTAATTCCTGTCCAGAACACTGCAGCTCGCCTACTTACAAATACAAAGCTATCAACCCATATTAGTCCTGTTCTTATTAACTTGCTTTGGTTACCTGTTCAGTATCGTATTCATTTCAAAATTCTTTTGTTGGTTTATGAAGCTCTCTATGACCTTTCACCGCCATATTTCAATGAACTTTTAGCTTACTATTTTTCACAACGCAGGATTTGATCAACGACTCAAGAACTTCTTCGGATTCCGAAATCAAGACCAACAAGATGCCTACTCAGGCGTTCACTCGGGCTACTGATTTCTGAAGTTAGCGTAGCCTTCGCACATCTAGAAAACCTGCGGAACAGCGTGCGCATATTAAGTGTTTGTTAAAAAGTACAAAACTCTCAGAAGCAATCATTAAGCAATGTAGTAAGGTAGAAGCGCTCCGAAACTGTGTGATTGTGTAGTTCGAGGGTACATAAATCGGACGAACTCTGTTCCATGAAGCGATTGCCGGTGTAAACAACGAGGCACATGCACGCCCGTTTAGCCGAATAATTAAGCGATCTTAATACTTTCAGTAGACAAAACCTATAGTGCTGAATTCGCCAGATTCAAGCGATGGCTCCGATATAGAACTCGTGTAAATCGTACCAACAGAAAATATTTAAACATGTTTTGAAACACATATCCAAATGTAATACGTACGATACCTACATGATATAAACGACTCAGATGTAGACGACTAGAACGACTAGACATCTAAACATATTTTTTGCATTATTCGGTGCTTATTACTTGCGCTTTGTAGTTGTTAAATTGGACCAAGCAGAAAGCCGTTACTAGGTAAACAGTACGTATATGTTCTTTGATATACTGTGGATCTTTCTAGGTACTTATGTCAACACGGCATTTTTTCGCGTCGGTAATAAATCCTCTATTCTGTCTTCATGGACAAACCTTGTCAGCTACAATACTGATCAACTACTGATGAATTACCAATACCGTCTGAACACACGTCAACCCAACTCGATCAAAGGCAAAGCTGTCGAAAAGAAAGAACTCGAAAAAATCGAGCACGCAACATGCCTTACAGTTTCGCAAGGCCCGATGGGGATGATGCAATAATACAATTTTGTGGACACCCCCTCCCACCCCACTAAAAAAAGAAGAAAAAAGCCGATACCTTAGACTCGGCCTACCATAGGTAGCCCGAGTAAAAACATATGGTGATAGGTCCTTCTGTGTTGCAGGACCAAGGCTATGGAACGAATTACCAATTGGTCTGAGGAAAAGTACTTCGTTAATTGTTTTTAAGAAATCTCTTAAAACTTATCTTTTTAACTTGTTTCTTAATAGTTTTGAATGTATTTTTTTAGTTTAATAACTTTAATGTAATATCTTGACTATAGTACTGTAAAGCGCTTAGAAATTCATGGTTTGTGCGCTACAGAAATGTTTTATTATTATTTACAAACTATTTTAAACTATGAAAACTTTCAAAGAATTAACTCAGCCAACGTCATTTAGTTCAAATGTATATGAAATAAAAAAGACGAGTTAGCAGCTTAGTTTTGAAGTTGTAGCGAACTTTAACCACATTAAAAGCTGTTGTCATGACAACATTTATTAAATAAAAGTGTAGTAAAAATATCAAATGTTTAAAGGCCATTGTAAAAGCATTAATTATTTGTTGTTAGTGATGATACTCTTTGAATTATGCCCCGACTGGCCATTGTTTCCATTTTGCTTTGGATGGGCAACCATTGTTCTATACGATACTCAGCAAAATGGCTCAATCACCAGTCCAAGCCTGCTTTGAATAATAGTTCAATAATCACAATAAACAAAAAGTGCAACGAGCCACCTCCACACTTAACTGTGATACTTACCTACTAAAATGAGTGACAGAAAAGGATATTCTCACTTGATCGTTTTGAAGACGTAATATAGTTGCATTAACTTTGTCTGTTACATCCTCCCATATCTGTCTGCCTTGCGTATCTTTGCGACTGCGAAGTAATACTCCATACGTACAAGAAAACGGGATTGTTTGGTCAATGGGGAGAAACTCTTGCTCTATATCAACCACTTCTTCACGACAATAATCTAGCTCTACTTTCACAGGCTGAGTAAAAGTCTCGTCGCATCCAGAGACTTCAATTATTGGAAAACACACCAGGTCGTCATTCATCGTTGAATCCATCTCGTCTGCTGGTAAAACCTAGAGAAAAAATAAATACACCGCCTTGGCATTACATTGGCATAAGGTTTTTGTACATTTGTTCTTTTTACTAACAAGAAATAAGGGTGGAGTGAAACGAAAAAACAAAGAAGGCAAGTTTTAAAAGACTTATAATAAACTAGTTCTCATCCGAATCGATCCCTATTATTTAATCGTAATGAGTCTCACCAGTTAAACTACCGCGAATTATACACATAGCTTTGCATAAAGTAAATTAGAGTGGAATTTTTTCTGCTATAGTTATCTTTACAAAACAAGTTGAACCAAAGATAGTTTATGGCCTATATAGCTGTCAAGCCTTGTAAGAAGACTTTGAACTAGGAAAATAGAAAAGTAAACGCATTATCGAGTCATTCATGCACTTTTAAAACACATCCTGATTTTTATGACTTAGGCGTATTTGTATATGCTCCACGTTTATCATTTCTTATCCACTAACTGCGAGTTTTAGATAGACGTTAATCAACCTCGAATATATAGAAAATGTTTCTGAGCCCCAGACTGGGATCGAACCTTTAATGGTGAAACCGCAGAATAGGAAATGAACAGAAGGCGCACTCGCGTCGGAGCCTTTCGAGTTTTCGTGCGCAGGTCGCTTCGCGCATCCCGGAAATTCGAGCGACGCCATTACTCTGGCCAGAAAACTCCAGCCAGAAGCAAAGCAAAACATAGGACACTGAGCGGGTTATCTGCTCTAAAATGGCCATATCTCGAAACTTCGTAGATTAAAGTTTTATGGCGGGGACATTCAAGCAATTTTAACTGAGCCTTCTCCAATCGACTAGCCGGGTCCGCAAGTATTTATAAGACAGCCAATACAGTATGTTTTATGATTTGATGTTATTAGCTTTTTACGCGAAATGTTGCCAAGGCTTTACAGCTTTTCTCGGTCGGTAAGTATTTTGAACATTAAGTTGCCTCTTTATCGCGAGTTTATATTGAAAGAGAACAAGATCGCCCGTGTTCAGACTTTCAGTCTTATTTATCAGTACATATTTCGCTCAAGAAATTTCACAATTATTCCTCATAGTGTTATTTCTAATTCTGTTTTTCTCTTTGAAAAAAAAACCCAAACCTGGAGTCAGTAGTATTTTACCACTGATGAATGAACTTGTTTTGCCTTTGATTTTGCATTTTAATATGTGTTTGAAATGTACAGTATCCTGTATTTTATTGCTCCAGTATAATTCCCATTCACATGTCGCCATTATGCAAATATTATATTGCTCCGGTATAATTCCCATTCACATGTTGCCATATAAAATATAAAATACCAGTGCACATGTATATGCAAGAACATGAATAGTAGCAAAAAGGCATTACAATTACAGGGCATTTTTTACAGGTGGTCTCAATTGTGTTTTTAAAAAAGTCTTCACAAGTGTAAAACCCTTCCCCCAGTTTGTTTAGCTCTGACAAAGCATCATGAAAAACATGGATTTATTGTAGTGTGTGCATATTTAAAGTGAAAAACTGTGTCATAGAGCATTAATTTATTTATCTTCTTATTTAATCAATTTCTCCCATATTAAGCCTATGTATCAGTTGCTATGCAAATAAGTTTTGTTAAAATTTTCTTAGTTATTAAATAAGCAGAAATATGTACCCCCCTGCCTTGTTCCCAAATGTTCCGACCATAGAACGTAAATTTGTAGATAAATAATTGGAATATGACTATCATAGCTACACCACATTACACAATTCCTTCCTTATGGTTTGTAATAGCAGGCTGAAAACACCAGCTAACTTAAAAATTGTTCCAAAGAAATACTAGAAGTGAAGATCACTTAGGACATTGTCACTATTTTCAACATCAGATTCCACATGAGTGTTTCCGGGGGTAAAACCACGTCCAACACCGTAGAGATTTTCGTAATATATTTCATAATACATTCTAAAGTGATTGGATTCTGATTAGATTACACAATTGAAAACCTTACATTATTAACTGAATGTGCGACTTAATACAAATTACAAACGATAATTCACAATACCTGAAGAGTGGGTCTGTACAGCTTGAAAATACCGCACTACATGTTGCCAGTCAACCAACTGATAAAAACTAGCCCTCTCGCGCAAATATCTTAAAGCTATTATATCGTAATCGTCAATCAACACCTATCATATTAAATCAAGTTGAATCAAAGCATAATCACATTAAATCAAATTAAAATAAGAAACACAGATGTAGCAAGAATCAATAAAATGTAAAGTTTGAGGCTATAATATGTCCAATGTTCAGACTGTCTGAACCAATGAGGAAGAATTGAAGTTTAACCATTTCTCACTGGTGGGGTTCCCCTTGAGAAGTAAAGTTGTCTGGTGTAAAAAGCATAAGACATCACTGATTCTAGCAATGACTCTTGTGAAAAAAGAAAATTTCTTATTTTATGAGTTATTTTTATATATTGCCTTCTCAAGTCTTTGATAGTACAACTTTGATAGACTGTTGTGTACTGAGGACGGTTTTTGCATTCATACCAGATACAGTGAGGTCACAGCATGCGCCAATATAACGGTTTTCCCCTTTCACACATCACAACATAAATACAAGAAGACTGAAGTAAGACAATTCCTAATGTTTTTATACAGATTTAATGATTATTTTTAACATAGAAATACATGTATACATGATCATGCACTGCAATTTCTAAAATATAACCAGACACAGTGCTAAAAAGCGGTGCCCTGTGGCGTTAAAAATATCGCGTTAAAAATGTCGCGTCAAAAATATACTATTGATTCCTAACGAACGAACGAACGAACGAACGAACGAACGAACGAACGAACGAACGAACGAACGAACGAACGAACGAACGAACGAACGAACGAACGAACGAACGAACGAACGAACGAACGAACGAACGAACGAACGAACGAACGAACGAACGAACGAACGAACGAACGAACGAACGAACGAACGAACGAACGAACGAACGAACGAACGAACTTATAAAGAAGCTTACAGTGCTATTCTGCAATAGTAAAATATTAATGTTCACAGACTCCAGAAATGACATTGTATGCCTTTATATAATCTTATTTTTTACGCAAACGCAATATTCAAAAAACTTTAAAAACACGTACCATCGCAGACATAATCATGTTAATCATGCTGATTTAAAGTTGACTTTAGTTTGATGTCCCATTGCGATTTATATGCGACACAACTTGACTATGAGTTTTCCGCAAAAAATTCACGTTTGCTACCTGTTAACAAGTAAAAACTAGCTTCTTACCCTCTTTTCATAAATTCTGGTTGAAAAAGCCACGATCGTCCACGCAGTTTGACGAACAAGGCATTTTAATGGCCCAGCGTCACTTTTTGCTATACACGTACTCCTGGTTATTCCAGCGACATGTTTCTGGCTAGACGTAACGCATGCGCACTAAAAACGAGGACATGTTGCACCCCGAGTGGGCCTTCTGTTCATTTCCTATTCTGTGGTTAAACGCTCTAATCAATCAATTTCTCTTCCGCAATCCATCTATCCACGCCAATGACCTCTATGTAACTGGACTGCGGGTCCAGGATACTTTTGTATTACATGAAGTGTCCCCAATTGAACGGCGCATCTTTGATTTTCTGGTTTGCTGATTGGTTAATTTTAGACCTAACAAGATGGCATCCTGTTGGTCATTTGTGATTGGTCAATTTCGCGGCTCAGACCTAACAAGATGGTGCCTGATGGCGTGTAATTGAGCCATTTTTTCGTGGGGCACCCGCAGTCCAGTTATAAAGAGGTCAGTGATCCACGCCCTGTCCCCTCCCATCTCCCCGTTTCGTCTCCTCCCGTGCCGTCCCTACTCGTCCCTTCTCGTACCCTCCCGTCCCCCTGGCCCTTTTCCTTCTCCTTAGAGAAGAGCTTGGTTGGGAAACCTTACAACAATCCAGAAGCAAACATAAAGTACTTTTAATACATAAAATTCTGATATATTCCAATTGTCTGAAATACTAAGTAGTTATAATCTAAGAGATCGAGTAAATAACTTATTAATAATGAAACATAAAACAAATTATCTTAAGAATGGTTTTGGTTACAGTAGTGCAAAGTTGTGGAACGGCTTCCCTGGTGATGTAAAGTTATAAAAGTCTGAAATCTTTCAAAACAATGTCATCTTTTAGTTTCCCAGAGTGATAGAACGTTAACAAATTCTTTACAATCATAATATGTATATACCAACTTTCTTTTTATCCACACTATTTCGGCTTTCACGGCATAATCAATAAAATTCCGAGCTTAAATAAATAACAACCTCGTACCCAGGGCATCTTACCTCCACGTTGTGAGGTCGGCGAAAATGGCCCTGGCATCGGCTGGTCCGGTGACACCCAGAATTTTGGGGTGTTATGGCAAGAAAGTTATGCGGTCTTTGTGTTTTGTTTTTTATACCAAAACATAATATAATAAATGAGAAACATTTAACGCTCCGCTGACACACTCAGGCTAACTCATGTGAAGCCTTCATCATAAAAGCAACTGGCTAGCGTTATTCACCATGATACTCCCACGATTACCCAGGATACGCGGATATGTCATAAACAAACAAATATCTAATGCTGTTCTTGACTTTAACCAAAGCTATCGTTTTCATTCTTTTGGCATTCAAAGTGAATCTATTGCAATTCAAATTTTCAGAAATAAATTATACTCTATCTGAATTAATCGATACCTTACTTAACCCAGCCAATCAGATTACAGAATAGGGACATTTTCGCCGACATCCCGACGTTAAGGCAAAACGCCCTGGGGTAGGAGGTCGAATAAATACTTCTCTTTTCTTTTCTTTTCCTTCGTTTGTTCCCTCTTTCTCTCTTTCTCTCTCTCTCTCTCTCTCTCTCTCTCCCTCTTCCTTCCTTCCTTCCTTCCTTCCTTCCTTCCTTCCTTCCTTCCTTCCCTCCCTCCCTCCCTCCCTCCCTCCCTCCCTCCCTCCCTCCCTCCCTCCCTCCCTGCCTCCCTCCCTGCCTGCCTGCCTGCCTGCCTGCCTGCCTGCCTGCCTGCCTGCCTGCCTGCCTGCCTGCCTCCTTCCCTCCCTCCCTCCCTCCCTCCCTCCCTCCCTCCCTCCCTCTTTCTTTCTTTCTTTCTTTCTTTCTTTCTTTCTTTCTTTCTTTCTTTCTTTCTTTCTTTCTTTCTTTCTTTCTTTCTTTCTTTCTTTCTTTCTTTCTTTCTTTCTTTCTTTCTTTCTTTCTTTCTTTCTTTCTTTCTTTCTTTCTTTCTTTCTTTCTTTCTTTCTTTCTTTCTTTCTTTCTTTCTTTCTTTCTTTCTTTCTTTCTTTCTTTCTTTCTTTCTTTCTTTCTTTCTTTCTTTCTTTCTTTCTTTCTTTCTACATCAATTACCTGAACAGCCAGCCTGCGTTCTGTCTTAACTGCACCAGCAGGGAAACTTATGGTAAGCTTGGTTTCGTTTCCGTACGATTTAGAGTAAATATAAGGTTCTGTGGGTAACACGACAATATTTTCCAATCTGATTCTGGTCGACACAGCCAATGTGCAGGTTTCCCTGATTGTCGTGCTTGCAATAGGCAAGTATTTACCTATATCACTGAAATCGGAAGCAATCTCTTGTGGCAGATCTAAAATCAAACAAAATATCTAGTCATACAGTCCTAAAAATGTTATTTATGTTTGTATGTATAATACTCAATACCTGCCTTCAAAATTGCTAATTCGAAGCGTGTCTAAATCATCGCACTCTTCCTCTAGTTTCTGTACGGTCACATCATAGTAGTCCCTATATGCACCTTCTTCAGGGGCCGAGTGGCATAGAAGAACTGTCACTGGTTCGTCAAAAACAAGATCTTCTGGTTCCATTTTCATAATGCTGCTACAAAACCCTTCACTTTCTTTCTGCTTTGCTGAACAGTTTTCATGTCTTACACGAATACACTTTATCGTAACTGGTTTCGACACTGCGTCCTTCGGAAAGTAAAGATAAGCACTGGCAGCAGGAAAGGAAGTTGTTCCTCCATATTTATCGATGGTAAACCTAAAGAAACAAGATTTAACATTCGTGAACATAGAGATACTAAAGAAGAACACGTTTTTATACTAAATATGTTTTTAAACAGAAAAACAAGCAACAAAACTAAAAAAAAAGACATCATGAAGCTTTTGCGCAAAGTCATTGTATTCCATTTTGGCAAACAGGCATAAAAAATTATATGACTAGAAGTTACTATCGCAAGTGAAGTGCTGCCTCGAATGCGAGAAAACCTTTAGCATACTCCACAGGCAACTTTGTAGTCTGTGGCCAACGTAACATCTCCCCCTTGCCCACTCTACCCGAGTTTGCCACTCCACCCAAGTTTTCCCACTCTACCCAAGTTTGCCACTCCACCCAAGTTTGCCCACTCCACCCAAGTTTGCCCACTCTACCCAAGTTTGCCCACTCTACCCAAGTTTGCCCACTCCACCTAAGTTAGCCCACTCCACCTAAGTTTTCCCACTCCACCTAAGTTTGCCCACTCCACCTAAGTTTGCCCACTCCACCTAAGTTTGCCCACTCCACCTAAGTTTGCCCACTCCACCCAAGTTTGCCCACTCCACCTAAGTTTGGCCACTCTAACCAAGTTTGCCCACTCCACCCGAGTTTGCCCACTCGACCCAAGTTTGCCCACTCCACCTAAGTTTGCCCACTCCACCTAAGTTTGCCCACTCCACCTAAGTTTGCCCACTCCACCTAAGTTTGCCAACTCCACCTAAGTTTGCCCACTCCACCCAAGTTTGCCCACTCCACCTAAGTTTGCCCACTCCAACCAACTTTGCCCACTCTACCCGAGTTTGCCCACCCTACCCAAGTTTGCCCACTCCACCTAAGTTTGCCCACTCCACCTAAGTTTGCCCACTCCACCTAAGTTTGCCCACTCCACCTAAGTTTGCCCACTCCACCCAAGTTTGCCCACTCCACCCAAGTTTGCCCACTCCACCTAAGTTTAGCCACTCTAACCAAGTTCGCCCACTCCACCCGAGTTTGCCCACTCCACCCGAGTTTGCCACTCCACCCGAGTTTGCCCACTCCACCCGAGTTTGCACACTCCACCCAAGTTTGTCCACTCCACTCGAGTTTGCCCACTCCACCCATGTTTACTCACTCCACCCGAATTGTCCACTCCAGCCAAGTTTGCTCACTCCACCCAAAAGTTTGCCCACTCCACCCAAAAGTTTGCCCACTTCACCCAAGTTTGTCCACTCCACCCAAGTTTGTCCACTCTACCGAAGTTTGTCCACTCCAGCCAAGTTTGCCCACTCTACCCAAGTTTTCCCACTCTACCCAAGTTTGCCCACTCCACCCAAGTTTGTCCACTCCACCCAAGTTTGCCCACTCTAACCAAGTTTGTCCACTCCACCCAAGTTTGCCCACTCCACCCGAGTTTTCCCACTCCACCCGAGTTTGTCCACTCCACCCGAGTTTGCCCACTCCACCCGAGTTTGTCCACTCCACCCGAGTTTGCCCACTCCACCCGAGCTTGCCCACTCCACCCAAGTTTCCCACTCTACCCAAGTTTGCCCACTCCACCCAAGTTTGTCCACTCCACCCAAGTTTGTCCACTCCACCCAAATTTGCCCACTCCACCCAAGTTTGCCCACTCTAACCAAGTTTTCCCACTCCACCCGAGTTTGCCCACTCCACCCGAGTTTGTCCACTCCACCCGAGTTTGCCCACTCCACCCGAGTTTGCCCACTTCACCCAAGTTTGTCCACTGCACCCATGTTTGTCCACTCTACCGAAGTTTGTCCACTCCAGCCAAGTTTGCCCACTCTACCCAAGTTTTCCCACTCTACCCAAGTTTGCCCACTCCACCCAAGTTTGTCCACTCCACCCAAGTTTGCCCACTCTAACCAAGTTTGCCCACTCCACCCAAGTTTGCCCACTCCACCCGAGTTTTCCCACTCCACCCGAGTTTGTCCACTCCACCCGAGTTTGCCCACTCCACCCGAGTTTGTCCACTCCACCCGAGTTTGCCCACTCCACCCGAGCTTGCCCACTCCACCCAAGTTTTCCCACTCTACCCAAGTTTGCCCACTCCACCCAAGTTTGTCCACTCCACCCAAATTTGCCCACTCCACCCAAGTTTGCCCACTCTAACCAAGTTTTCCCACTCCACCCGAGTTTGCCCACTCCACCCGAGTTTGTCCACTCCACCCGAGTTTGCCCACTCCACCCGAGTTTGCCCACTCCACCCGAGTTTGCCCACTCCACCCGAGCTTGCCCACTCCACCCAAGTTTTCCCACTCTACCCAAGTTTGCCCACTCCACCCAAGTTTGTCCACTCCACCCAAGTTTGCCCACTCCACCCAAAAGTTTGCCCACTTCACCCAAGTTTGTCCACTCCACCCAAGTTTGTCCACTATACACAAGTTTGTCCACTCCACCCAAGTTTGCCCAATCCGGCCAAGTTTGCTCACTCTACCCAAGTTTGTCCACTCCACCCAAGTCTGTCCACTCTACACAAGTTTGTCCACTCCACCCGAGTTTGCCCACTCCACCCAAGTTTGCCCACTGCACCCATGTTTTCTCACTCCACCCGATTTTGTCCACTCCACCCATGTTTGCCCACTCTACCCAAGTTGGCACTCAACCCAAGTTTGCTCACTCTACCCAAGTTTTCCCACTTACCCATGTTTGCCCACTCATACTATAACTTCTTTCTTGACATGATTGGCAAGGATTTTGACAATATACACACAATTAATATATAAATAGTAAATCTAGAAGAACAGTCGATAAAAGTTTAAGCAAGAGAAATCCTGATGCGGAGTGATATCATTCTCAAAAATTATGTACAGTACATATTAATAGGGCCTTTCATACGGGCCAAAATAAGCCGCGGCTTAAATAACTCGCCAACATAAACATACTAGAAATAGATGAACGCAACAACCCTTTCGCCCGCTCTATATGCATTTTTTAACCCTCCCTCCCCTCCCCCCCCCCCCCCTAGTTTCTGTTTTTTTGTTGTATTGATGACACACAGATCAGAAAGCCTCCCAGAAAATTAGTTAGCAATGTTCATCTGTAGTCATTCAGGTTCATCTGTAGTCAGAAAGTTAGTTGGCAAGGTTCATCTGTAGACACACGGAAAGAACATGCAAAGTCAATATTAAAAAAACAAACGAGATGAACCATTTTCATTCAAAAATATAACTTATATAAACAGTGGCCAAGAAAAGACACAATGTCAACGTTCTAGCGTTCAAAGACAATTCTAGACAGTAAATTATTTATATTAATTTTCATTTTCAAGATTTCTTCCGTTTTAACTCAGCTTAACTGGTAAATACGAATCTCCTACCGTTAAACTTTCTTCTGCTTTTTATGTAGAATACACACCAGAGCAAAATTTTTTACTGGCTTTGAACAGTTTCAGGACACATCCTTCTTTCAGTTTATACATTTCGGTCGGACTCGTTTTCGGTCTTTATCGTATTAATGTTTAGGCTTTTTTCAGTGGTTTTAAGTCGTATTTATTGTTGTCTTTTTCTCGCTGCCACATCTCTTGTCAGCCGTCTTTCTTTGGCCTTTTTCCATAGTAATATTAATGTACTTTTTAGCTACAACCATTTTTTTTTGGCAAAGATTTCTTTCGTCATGATCATTGAAAAACTATTTCGTAATGCAACCGAACGTATAAATTATAATTTCTGACGTAAATTTAAATAATTTGAAAAATTTAACAGGTTAGTTACCAGTACCCTGCTATTCGAACTGCGCAAGTTGTGGATTTGATAACATATATATAGATATATAAACAGGTTTCAGAATTGCTTTCAGCTTTTTATCTCGCGTGTAAAGTGGACTCCACGCACGTCGAGATTAGCACCCTCACCAGGCCTTCGGCCCTCCGCCCGGGCTCGGGGATAAACCGCGGCTTATTTTGGACCAGCTTCAACCCTGGACTTATTTCAGTCGCGGCTTATTGATTACATGATCATTTACACGAGCTATTCGCGACTTATTTAAGCTGCAATGGCTCGCTCATACCATAAATTTTCTTTCGAGAAAGAAGGCAAACTGCTCATGGCATTGCCTGTTCAGAGGTTAAAGCTGACATAATAAGACTCCTATTAGGTTCTGTTTCGGCAGTACTGTATATCAAATATAAACCCGTTCGCTTCAAATGGCGTTATGGCGACAAGGTCACCGTTAACCGCAGCCTTTCAGCCATAAAACACCTACGTCACAAAACGTCATAAATCGTGAAATCCAGACATCCATCTCGACGAAATTTTCACTAATCGAGATCTTTGTTGACTCTATATACCTCGGCAAAGAGGTCTGGACACAAACCATAGGACCCAAAGCAAGATTAGTGTGCTGCCTTCGCTAGCGCTCGGCAGAAATAACGACACAATGAATTATAGTATTTAAAAATCGAGCCAATTTGGGATACTTTTCAAATAAAACGACAATTTTAAATCCTTAATTGGGTGAGAGAAACTGCAAGCATAAATTTTCACAAACGGCACAATCCATCAAGGTGTAAACTTTCAATGTTTGGAAAACGTTGTGTCTCTTTTTTATTTGCTAAACCAAAACACCTTTTAAAAACAATATTACTGTTTCCATGTTAACGTAGAATTAAGGTCTTCGTATAGGTTTTCAGGGTCATTTCTGTAAAGCGCTCTCAATTCGTCAGAATTTATACCACAAAAGTAAAATAGAAAGTCGTTAGAATGTGACCCAATTTATATGTGCTAATATATAAATTAAAGTTAATGAGACAACGTTCACTACAAGCTGTGCCAAACCCACCCAAGGTGTTACTCCCACCTATCAACAACCGATATATATGCCAGATAGTTCAAAAGGTAGTTTTCTTCCAGCTTGCCAGTGCACGTGAAAAACAAGTGATACGGCACTTGCTAACCAATTAGAACATTACTTCTTTCTTCGGCGGGAAAACTAACCAATTACAGTTCGCGCAAGAGTCACATATAAGCTGAAAACGCGCCAAAATTAATCACTTTATCCAAGAGCTCTACATTGAAAGCTACTTGTAAGCTCTACTGCCTCTACACAGAAATTTTTGTATTCTGGTTTTCGTAACTGCGCCTTCGAATGCCAAAGACATATGAGCACGCTCTGCCAGTTGTTGCTCTCGACCGTGTACAAATACGAACACAAGAATCCATGACGGCTCTTCAAAGACTGCGCCAGACAAACTAGAACTAGAATACGACCACAAGAATCCCCATGACGGCTCTTCGATGACTACGCCAAACGATCCAGAGAAGCGGAATCTATATGTCGAGAATTCAAGCTTTCGAGTACAGGAGCTAGAACAGCGCTGAAGACGCGCGTTGCACGGTGAACGGGAAACACAAAGGGAGCCATTCGTCACACAGTGTAATCTCTGATACTCGTCATGGATCGACAATTGTAGCACTGAACATGTTTTTCAAAGCCAGACGCATCTTTCCGACTTGGCTGGCCCTTCCATGACAGAACAGACCATCCAATCTTTGGAACAACTGCGTGCCGACGACAAGAACTGCGGAAACATCACGTCAGCCTCCAGCCAACCATCAGATTTCAAATCTTCGATAGCTTCGGTTGGTCGTGTGTTCTTTCTGGTAAATATGCAAAGCGATAACATAACAGAGGTGGGCAATAGCGCATTTCCTGCGATAAGAAAATTCATGCGAAAAGGGCTCTTAACGTGTTTCGCGGTCATGTGCTAACTAATTTCAATATTCCCAACTCGATATAATGTATCCCGGATTGACGTGAGCGTCGATTGTATGATTGGTGAGGTAAAGGAACTTAGATACATTATTGTAGCTTGAATGGTTATAGCAACCATACTTTGGGGAATAAATTCGGAAAGACAGGACGGAAGTTACAATGAAGCGAAGGCTAATAAAAATCGAAACAAAACACCGCAACTCATTCTGGTCCGGCCCTATTGTCATCCGCTACTGGTGACGGATCACTTCGGTTCGCTGTGAACCGGCGAGGTTTTGACCAAAATTACCCCCCTCGGGCTTAAAATGATCCTGAAAGATCCCTTTTTAAAATGAGACCTTTATAATGATATGCCATGAAGTACTGCGCGAGCTCTGAGCGATGAAACACGAAACCGCAAATGTGGTCGCAGCCGTGGCGAGACGACAAGAAGAAAATGGCTTTTTTTGGTCAATATATAAGCGAAACCAACCAAATTTTTTGCTGTAACAACTCCTAAAGTGAGTATAAGCTTTTGTTTGATGTAATTATTTCGTAGATTAGCAGTAATTTGGTAAAATTTGACGAAACGATCTCAGCCGGTCGGCCATTTTTCGAACAAAATTTGCCTCGACTTGTCGGCGTTGTAGTGGCAAACAGGAGTAAATATCATGCAAAATGACAACAAATCTGAATAGCTGACTTAAAAACGATCTTAATGATGTATTATGGTTGTATGTTCTTGTATAATTCTGTTTTAATTTGAGAATTTCCAAAATAAGTGATGATCCCGCTCGAGCGGCACCACGGGGGGTCGCCAATGGAAAATACTAAAAAATCAATATAATATTCGCGTTTTATTATATTGCTTTAATTTTTTCAATTTGAATTTGTGAAATGGTGCTTTTCATTTTACTTCACCAAAGTTTGGTGCTAAAGTCATTTATTGTTTAAATATTTAACATTTTGTTATAGATTATAATAATATTTTTAATAATAATTAGCATAAATTAGCATAATTTGCAAAATGGGTTGTCTGACAAGACCCGACAACCCAAAATTTGAATAGTAGAGGTAAAAACGATTCAAATGATATATTGTGGTATTATTTTTGTGTTATTATGGCATGCTAATTCACAAATTTGCTGAGACCACCTGCTGTGAGTGATTTCGAGCCGGACAAGAATGAGTCTTCCGGTATATAATACAGTAAATTTAATTTCAATTTTCCTAACTCGAACCCTATGGAGAACGTAAAACGAAAACCTTACGAAATGAAACGCTTATATTCTTATGGTAATGTACAATCATTGACAAAATGAGTTGGAACATGTGCACCAAAGTAAGACATTTCACAATGTTTTTATATCCCCCCATCCCCCCTATTCAATGTTGGCTTCCCATCAGCGGAAATGTGATGAGAACCTATAGAGAACAAATCACGAATGTTTTGTGGTGATACAACATTGTTTAGGGGGGAGGGGGGGGGGGGGGGGGGGGGCGAGGAATGTAGGCGGAGTGATGCAAAACATGTTAATGTTGCTTTTGTTACAACAATTTTGTCAATGATTGTCTGAAAATGATGGTATCTTTGTATTAACGTTTAACATTTAAAATTTAACTAAATGTATGCGATAATGTTAAGAAACTGCTCTTACAAATAAAGTGCTAGCATTCCTCTTTAAAATTATCAAAATTGATTATATTGGATATATTAAATGACGTCACAACGAGTTCTTTCAAAAATGGTGTTCAAAGGACGACTTGCGGCCTTGCAATGCGCACACGCACTTGTGTTGGCTCAGCAAGGGGGATACTCTCTTGCAAAGATTGCCTACAAGACGAAAATGTCGAGAACAAGTGTTTTGCGACTTCTACATGCAGAAGAAATTGAAAGGGAAAAAAGGAAAGAAAGCAGCCGGGGGAAAAAGTTGGCAGACCTCAGGTTATGACAGCGCGTGATAAACGGAAACTTAAACGAGCTATTGCGAAAATCCGCCAATTTCAAAAAATCGTAGAAAGGGGATCCTTACTGCAAAAGATCTAAAGCAACGACGTACATTTGCAAGGGCAATGTGTGCAAAAAATGCCGATTATTGGACGAAAGACGTGGCATTTTATTTGGACGGAGTATCCTTCATCTACAAAGGAAACCCGATGAGTGATGCGATGAAACCAAAGAACAGAGTTTGGCGAAAAAGAAGCGAGGGTCTCGTAGTAACAACGAAAGGAAGTAAAGATCTGGCCGGAGGCAACGATTGCATCTCATTCTCATTGTCGCCATATCATATGGGAAAGGAGTAATTTTAGCCGAGCCATACGAAAAGATGAACGGAAAATTTTTCGCGCAATTTATAACACGACATTTTCCAAATTTGTTCGAAATAGCTGGAAAAGGTGAAACAGACGAGAAAATATTTGTGATGGACAACGACCCTTCACAAACGTCTTCAAAAGCAAGAACATGTTTGGCAGACCACGGCATTAGCGTGCAAGCCATTCCACCAAGATCGCCAGACCTTAACCCGATTGAGAATATATTCCATGTTGTTAGAAAGCGCATTGAAGCTCAAGTGAGAAAGAATAACATCACACATCAGACATGGGATGAGTTCTGCAGTGCAGTTAAATACGATATTTGGTCAACGTCTAAAGAGTACATTGATAAGACAATATTCCGTATGCCTAAAAGACTAAAGCATATTGTGAAAACTAAGGGTCGACGAACAAAATACTGAACTCACTTACTAATTAAATGGTATCAATATTATCAACACATGTTGTGCAAAACAGCAATTCAATGTTATACATGGTCATAATAATTTGTATTTAATGTAAACTACAATTTAAGAATTAGTGATAACAAATAACCCGAATTTCAAAGACTGTATGTGAGTTTCAAAGACCGTGTTTAATAACGATAGTGTCGTATATCATATCCAGTTACCCGTCACTTTATATCAGTGTTTTTGATGGTAACAAATACATTTTATTAAAAATTTACGGTTAAACAAGCTTTGTTAAATCGAACTATATCATATTAATTCACTTTACCATGGCAAAATCATAATTTTTCATACACTTTACCACACTTTACCACACTTTACCACAAACAGTGTATAATAATAGGATACTTAATTTAATTTATAAACACCGCTGTGGTAAAGTGTGGTAAAGTGTGGTAAAGTGTATGAAAAATAATCGTATACCCATGGTAAAGTGTACTCATATGAAACGCTACATCATAAGGATTAACATGATGGTTTTGCATTAACACAAAATAGAAAATATAGGAAGTTATAGCACAATATCTAATATAAGTCGTGCGAAACATGAACCACAGGGGTACAATGGCAGTGTAATATGAGAAAAGGTGTTATAGCGTACGCCATGACACTTTGGAGATAATTTTTAAGGGAATACTGCGACCTCATCCTGACCATGAATAATAAAAGTAAAGGAGGGCATGGCGTAAGCCATTTCTCGCAATTTGCACTATGTAAAATACAAGGTAATAGACAAAAATATAGTTACCAAATGCCGTTACGTAAACGCGTGTTCGCAACTCGCCAAGTTATGATTTCTGAATTATGACGAAAATCAATTGAAATGCATAATTTGTATAATATATTATAAAATATACTTCATTAAAACAATTAGGTGCTTCATTTTCACGTATTCTAAGTAATATTTGATGAAATTATTTAGTTAAAATTTGTTTTTCTCTTGAAAATAATCGTAAAATTTTGCATAAAAAACTCAGACAGGTCTGAAAATGATGGTATCTTTGTATTAACGTTTAACATTTAAAATTTAACTAAATGTATGCGATAATGTTAAGAAACTGCTCTTACAAATAAAGTGCTAGCATTCCTCTTTAAAATTATCAAAATTGATTATATTGGATATATTAAATGACGTCACAACGAGTTCTTTCAAAAATGGTGTTCAAAGGACGACTTGCGGCCTTGCAATGCGCACACGCACTTGTGTTGGCTCAGCAAGGGGGATACTCTCTTGCAAAGATTGCCTACAAGACGAAAATGTCGAGAACAAGTGTTTTGCGACTTCTACATGCAGAAGAAATTGAAAGGGAAAAAAGGAAAGAAAGCAGCCGGGGGAAAAAGTTGGCAGACCTCAGGTTATGACAGCGCGTGATAAACGGAAACTTAAACGAGCTATTGCGAAAATCCGCCAATTTCAAAAAATCGTAGAAAGGGGATCCTTACTGCAAAAGATCTAAAGCAACGACGTACATTTGCAAGGGCAATGTGTGCAAAAAATGCCGATTATTGGACGAAAGACGTGGCATTTTATTTGGACGGAGTATCCTTCATCTACAAAGGAAACCCGATGAGTGATGCGATGAAACCAAAGAACAGAGTTTGGCGAAAAAGAAGCGAGGGTCTCGTAGTAACAACGAAAGGAAGTAAAGATCTGGCCGGAGGCAACGATTGCATCTCATTCTCATTGTCGCCATATCATATGGGAAAGGAGTAATTTTAGCCGAGCCATACGAAAAGATGAACGGAAAATTTTTCGCGCAATTTATAACACGACATTTTCCAAATTTGTTCGAAATAGCTGGAAAAGGTGAAACAGACGAGAAAATATTTGTGATGGACAACGACCCTTCACAAACGTCTTCAAAAGCAAGAACATGTTTGGCAGACCACGGCATTAGCGTGCAAGCCATTCCACCAAGATCGCCAGACCTTAACCCGATTGAGAATATATTCCATGTTGTTAGAAAGCGCATTGAAGCCCAAGTGAGAAAGAATAACATCACACATCAGACATGGGATGAGTTCTGCAGTGCAGTTAAATACAATATTTGGTCAACGTCTAAAGAGTACATTGATAAGACAATATTCCGTATGCCTAAAAGACTAAAGCATATTGTGAAAACTAAGGGTCGACGAACAAAATACTGAACTCACTTACTAATTAAATGGTATCAATATTATCAACACATGTTGTGCAAAACAGCAATTCAATGTTATACATGGTCATAATAATTTGTATTTAATGTAAACTACAATTTAAGAATTAGTGATAACAAATAACCCGAATTTCAAAGACTGTATGTGAGTTTCAAAGACCGTGTTTAATAACGATAGTGTCGTATATCATATCCAGTTACCCGTCACTTTATATCAGTGTTTTTGATGGTAACAAATACATTTTATTAAAAATTTACGGTTAAACAAGCTTTGTTAAATCGAACTATATCATATTAATTCACTTTACCATGGCAAAATCATAATTTTTCATACACTTTACCACACTTTACCACACTTTACCACAAACAGTGTATAATAATAGGATACTTAATTTAATTTATAAACACCGCTGTGGTAAAGTGTGGTAAAGTGTGGTAAAGTGTATGAAAAATAATCGTATACCCATGGTAAAGTGTACTCATATGAAACGCTACATCATAAGGATTAACATGATGGTTTTGCATTAACACAAAATAGAAAATATAGGAAGTTATAGCACAATATCTAATATAAGTCGTGCGAAACATGAACCACAGGGGTACAATGGCAGTGTAATATGAGAAAAGGTGTTATAGCGTACGCCATGACACTTTGGAGATAATTTTTAAGGGAATACTGCGACCTCATCCTGACCATGAATAATAAAAGTAAAGGAGGGCATGGCGTAAGCCATTTCTCGCAATTTGCACTATGTAAAATACAAGGTAATAGACAAAAATATAGTTACCAAATGCCGTTACGTAAACGCGTGTTCGCAACTCGCCAAGTTATGATTTCTGAATTATGACGAAAATCAATTGAAATGCATAATTTGTATAATATATTATAAAATATACTTCATTAAAACAATTAGGTGCTTCATTTTCACGTATTCTAAGTAATATTTGATGAAATTATTTAGTTAAAATTTGTTTTTCTCTTGAAAATAATCGTAAAATTTTGCATAAAAAACTCAGACAATCATTGACAAAATGAGTTGGAACATGTGCACCAAAGTAAGACATTTCACAATGTTTTTATATCCCCCCATCCCCCCTATTCAATGTTGGCTTCCCATCAGCGGAAATGTGATGAGAACCTATAGAGAACAAATCACGAATGTTTTGTGGTGATACAACATTGTTTAGGGGGGAGGGGGGGGGGGGGGGGGCGAGGAATGTAGGCGGAGTGATGCAAAACATGTTAATGTTGCTTTTGTTACAACAATTTTGTCAATGATTGTAGATATTTTGTTGAAGAAAATCGGAAAAATAGAACCGAAGTTATGATTATTTAAGTCATGGATAATATAAATCTGGGGGAAAACGCCACAAAACACGTCTTGAATTAATTTTCAATATTCACAACTGGAAACCTACCGCCAACGCAAAAAGAAAACCATAAGAAACGAAATGTATATATACTATCACGGTAATGTAGATACTTTCTCCAACAAAAACAGAAGTTACGATTACCAGGTAATCAGGTATTTAAACGATTGGTAACAAAAATGCAAGAAGAAAGGCATGCACTCTTAACAGATCTGGCGGCGGTGCGCTAAGTTTAATTTTAATATTTCTAACTGAAAAGCTATCCAGAACGCAAATCGAAAAACCTTAAGAAATCAAAGGTTTATAAATGCTAATAATGTTGATACAAAACAGGCTTACAGCGCAGGTGAAAAACGCTTTCTCGCCTTCGTTAATTTGTACAAGCGTAGGCCTAATAAATAAACCAATCGAACACTGTCTGCCTGCCCCGAAGCGCTCTTGACAGAATTCGTTGCGTACTTAGCCAAAACAATCAAATTTTCATCCATTAAATCTATATAGCAGCCGTCCGTCACTATCACATTCGCCACGGATTTCAATTGAACTTTCAAAAAATGTTACGCTTGCAACTAGTCTTACGCGGTATAAAACGTTCTCATGGAGACCAAATTCGAGTGCGCTTACCGATTACAACAAGTCCATCATTTACAACTTTTCCAAATGATGCTCGCTATTCCACCCAAAACTATAGTTAGTTTGATTTACATTTAGTTTGACTGTTATGATTTGGGCAGCTTGACTTTAGCATTTTTCGGTTTTCTTCGTCTCGGAGAGCTAACATGCAATTCCAAATTCAACCCAGATATACATCTTACACCAGATAGCATCACATTTTCACCAGGGATAGGAACAGGAAATCCAGCGTTCTTGACTGTTTCTATTAAAGAGTCCAAGACTGACCCCTTTTCGCATGGGTCATACGGTAACGGTGGGAGCCAATGATTCCCCTCTTTGTCCAGTTTTGGCCTTGAAACAATATATTCCCCGGCGAATGCCCACAAGAGGTCCTCTCTTCATTCATGCTTCAGGAAACATCTGACGAAACAGACTTTAACCTCGGAGACGCGGAAATACTTACTCAGGCCGGTTTCAACGTTTCACAATATACTGGTCACCGCATTGGTGCTGCTACAACTGCAGCTTCAGAAAAATTACCTTCTTGGCTCGTTAAGACATTAGGACGTTGGATTGTTACGAACGCTATATAAAGACCCCTACATCCACTCTAACAAGTGTATCAGCCACGCTGGGCGACGTCGAAATACTAACCATGTATAGTTTTTCCTTCTAGCTACATGTCCAAAAATCGCTATATTGCCACTGTGCGTTTCGGGGGGAGGGATACTTCGTCTATGGGGAATACACATTCTGTGTATTTTTGGGGATGAAGTGCCCCCAATGGTCACCTTCAAGCCCATAGACTCAGGTTATTTTATGTAAATATAATGATCAGTCGAATCGTAAGAACTGTCCAAGGGGATTATGACCCCTGGGTTCAGGTCGATGTCTTAGGGGGTCGCTACCCCTTTGGCAGGATATGTCCTACTTGGGGATTATTACCCCTAGGGCATTAGCAGAGTCCTAATGGGGATTATATACCCCAGGACAACAATCTAAGGCCATGTAATGAGTCGTTGGGATGATGTTTGACCACAATTTTAGACAATCGGAGTACTTCACCCCAAACCCCTTCTCCCACAAAACTTTGTGTGTGTGCCATTAGTATTTGCTTGATTGTTCGGCCTTTCCTTTTAAAGAACCGCTTGAATCATTAAAGCCAATTTATATGTGCTAATATATAAATTAAAGTTAATGAGACAACGTTCACTACAAGCTGTGCCAAAACCATGAACAGGAAGGTTGGCCAAGGTGTTACTCCCACCTATCAACAACCGATATATATATATATATATATATATATATATATATGCCAGATAGTTCTAAAGGTCGTTTTCTTCCAGCTTGCCAGTGCACGTGAAAAACAAGTGATACGGCAATTGCTAACCAATTAGAACATTGCTTCTCTCTTCGGCGGGAAAACTAACCAATTACAATTCGCGCAAGAGTCACATATAAGCTGAAAACGCGCCAAAATTAATCACTTTATCCAAGAGCTCTACATTGAAAGCTACTCGTAAGCTCTACACAGGAATTTTTCCCCACCCACCCACCGCTTCAAAGTTGCACTTACGCAAATATTTTCGAAACGAAAAATATTGGTATATACGTGGAAAGTAATCTGCCAATATCATTTGATAGCAGATCTTTAGCCTAGTTTCCTCTATGTTGTGTTAAACAATGGACACCGGGAAGCATGTGGTAATGTTTCTCCACGAACGAACAGATAGTTTGAAGAACTTGCAACTATTTTTGTAAATAATTCATTGGTGTAATATATTCTTGATGGTTTTATGTTCCTGCCGTAAAAAATAAAGTTCGGGTTTGGGGATGAAGTGCTCCCAATGGTCACCTTCAAGCCCATAGACTCAGGTTATTTTATGTAAGTATAATGATCAGTCGAATCGTAAGAACTGTCCAAGGGGATTATGACCCCTTGGTTCAGGTCGATGTCTTAGGGGGTCGCTACCCCTTTGGCAGGATATGTCCTACTGGGGGATTATTACCCCTATAGGGCATTAGCAGAGTCCTAATGGGGATTATATACCCCAGGACAACAATCTAAGGCCATGTAATAATGAGTCGTTGGGATGATGTTTGACGACAATTTTAGACAATCGGAGTACTTCACCCCAAACCCCTTCTCCCACAAAACTTTGTGTGTGTGCCATTAGTATTTGCTTGATTGTTCCGCCTTTCCTTTTAAAGAACCGCTTGAATCATTAATCGTTAGAAAGCTATGAATTTGTAGAATACAATGGTGTCTTTGGTTTCGCGATAAACACAAACCGTTAATAGTTGTGAATAGTTCTAATTAAAACCAGAGGGCTTCACTCGCGGCGACTTAAGAACAAAGCGTTTTATTTTGTTCAAATATTTTTTTCGCAGTTCGATTCCGAGTTAAATGTCCAGCAAAACAGTGTCAGCGTTTTTTCATTTATTGCCTGGTTTCGAATTTATGACTTCTTTTGTCCGAATGTTGGTCGAAAAACAGCATTTTTAACTTTGGTTGTCAATAAAGTCGGCAAAACTCGACATAGGCCTATCAAAAAAATGCTGACACTGTTTTGCGGGAAATTTATCTCGGAATCAAACTACAAAAAAAGATTTTGAACAAAATAAAACGCTTTTTACTGAGTCGCCCCGAGTGAAGCCCTCTGGTTTTAATTAAAAAAATCACAACTATTAACGGTTTGTGTTTATCGCGAAACCAAAGACACCATTGTATTCAACAAATTAATAGCTTTCTAACGATATCGATTTTATTTTTGTGGCATAAATTCTGACGAATTGAGAGACCTGAAAACCTATACATAGACCTTAATGCAGCAAACAGAACAATAAGGGCTTTCAATCTGCAATCAAGCACAAATTATGTAACATTATGATACAAAAATTTTTAGACTGCAGAAATATATAAAGGAGGACGTTTCACTCTAACGGCACAAGCTTGTACTTTGCCCCCGAGCTTATATATATATATATATATATATATATATATATATATATATATATATATATATATATATATATATATATATATATATACTTATATACATATACATATACATATATATATATATATAATAATATATATAATATTGGGCATTGTGGTAATGCCAGGAGAGAATTGGGTATATTATAAGTGATATTGGGCATTTCACTCGACCACACATCATGTTCTAATGATTTTGGGTGAAGGAAAATTCGAGTGTAGAATACATACATTTTAAGACCAAACCGGGACCAGTTGCGAAAAATGCAACTACACAGGCCTTCCGGCAGGAATTGAACCCACGACCTTGCGATTCTAGTGCAAACACATATATATATATATATATATATATATATATATATATATATATATATATGTTTGGTACGGTGTCACGCGGTAAGAATAGTTGGACATTGGTGACTAGCGACGAAGAAAACTATAAACTCTCAAACAAATAGTATTTTTCTTTCGCTTATTTAAACGAAACGAAATGGAGCACGAAGAAAAGAAGGATACAAAGAACCCGTTTAATATATCTTGAAGAGAAACCAGAGAACTTGGAGAAACCAAACGCCGTATGGTAAATAAAAACTCGATCTGAATTGCTTTCCCTTTGCTCGTCCAAGCCATAAGTCAGCTTATAAACTAAAGCTTAACACTACCTTTATAAGCTTATGTAGACGTGATGTTTTCATTTAATAGCATTGCATGCACTTTTATTATTTAATACTCATGGGCTTTGGCGATTTTTTTTCGCTGTATTTCCAAATTTTCGAGTGAACGTAGTCTGTTTAATACTTCTTCTGGAATCCGAATCTACTGAATTGTTTTAATCTCAGACTATTATAAATGTAATTTAAATGAGCTGTTAACTTTCAATCCTGTCTTTGCAAAACATGTATGCATGGGGAGTCAATCCCTTTTGAAACCTCCTAAAAACATATTTTGAAACAACAACAAGAATTTAATAATGAAATCTAAGTTGTTTTTTTGATATGTTAAATCAGTTTAGTCATCTTATCCATAAAATTATATAATTTATCTTGATTTTATATATGTTTGTTTTAATGTTTTTTATATATTGCTTGTATATCAGGAGTGCTTATTTTAATCAGGGTGGGTGGGGTGTTTCAAAAAAGCATTTAATAAAAGCGTGCGAGGGGTTGTTGCATTCATATATTTCTAGTTATAATATGCATGTTTGCAAAGAATTATTGTAAGAGTGAAGCACCATTACATGACCTACAACAGGTGGAACGGCCATTCTCTTTAAAATTAAAGGCATATTAAAAATAGAGATAATGAAAAGTTTATTCAATTGTATGTTGTATAAAGCAGGGGAGTAACGTGATTTTATGCCTTTCCGTCGTGTCTTTGACTATTAATATGTGCACTGCATTACCTGAGTTCTGTTTACTGGGCAATAGTAAAATAAGTTTACACACACAATATGGAATAAATATGGCTATGGTCCCCCTGGACCAAATGAAATGGGTTCTTCCTCACTTCTTGAAGGTCAGTACTGAATGAGACAGCACGTGTGGAAGAGATATCCTATAACAGCTAGGTCGCACTGTGCCCAATAGGGGGTGGCTGTAATTCTAACCCTATGCTATGCAAGACAGACCACCTGTTATGTTATGTTAGTCTGATAACAAGTCACAGAATCTTTACACAAGTTATTGCATTATTTATATTACTCTTTACAATACAGATCAACAGATGGAAAACATAAATTCCTATTTGTTTACAAATATTTCTTTTTTTGTGATATACACACATAGGCAAAAGTTGTTGTGGGACTACATTTTTAAAGGGGGATTTTAGAAATTTGTGTTTCTGAAACGGAATTTCCCGCGTTCTTAAAAGCTTTTTTGAGCAAAATTTTAAATGTTTTAAATGCTTTAAAAACGTTTTTAATGGCGCGTTGTGTCCAATGTATGATGCACAAGTCATGTGACTTGGTTACCTTTCCTTTTTTGGGCTCAGACCCTTTATTTAAGAGTGCTAATAAAATGCCCTTTCCAGTTCACATAGCTCTTGATAACATGCCGGGTGTTGTTCTTACATTTAAAAAAATTATATATCTTTATATTTAGATTTATTTATTTATTTAGATTTTAAATGTACGTACGTGAGAAGTGCGTATAGGCTACGCCCCTGTAAAGGAGCATTAATACTGTCCGTCTTTATTTGCCGTTTTATACGTCTTTATTTAGAAAGTTACATGTGTATATTTTTACCAAGTTAGTAGACAAACCAAAAGTTTACATTTAAAATCCTCTATATTTATTTAGGCGAGTCCCAGCCGCGTTGACACTTCGTTCCTTGTCTACTGAGAATGGAACACTGTTTTTGATTCGTGTAGAAAATAATACAAACCAAAATTTTACACTTGAAATGTCCCATTTCATATTTAAAAAAAACCCACACAAAATCCTATCATACATGTTGAACTGTATATTTGGTCAATTGTGATAACTACAATAGCTTCAAATTTTGTAGTTTCTCTATTCACTTTATTTTAGAAATGGAAAACACGTTTTACCAATATTTTATGCAATAATACAAAAAAGAAGTCGAAGATAGCCTGGGGGTCAATTTTTATAATTTATATTAAATGACTATTTTTTATATTTCAGAAGCTATAAACGCTAAAAATAATATTTTCTGCTAACTTTTAAAATTGTCTTAGTAAAATGGGCAGAAATACCCAGTCTCCTTTGTGGGAGTGTCTTCATCACCAAAATATGTTTTTTCTTTGTAGTCTCTGATAAATATTTTCTAAGCACGTCCGGTTTGAATTAATAGAGAAAAAATGTTGTCACTTTTGTTTCTATATTCGACTATGTAACTAGTGATTGGTAGAATTCATGCAGGGGTAATTCATTTGATAGTAAGATATATATTTCACAAAAATTCTCTCCTAGTTAATACTATCAGGGGTAAGCTTGAACAAGCACAAAAATACTCGCCAAGCTATACTTAGAATAACATGCATGCATAATTTATAGTACGGATGCCCAGCTTATAGATGAAGCAGTCTCTAAAAGGGATTGAAACCACTGAATAAATAAAGCGTTAAGCCTCTTACAAAACTTCATTTGAACCAGCTGTATTCATAAACACCTATTTTAGTTTCCTTTGCGCAATTATTTAGCATATACAACGATCTACCACCGTCTATCAACGATTTCAAAGAAAATTGTATCCGTATTAATTTGTTATAAAGTATTGGTAGACCGTGGTAGACCGTTGGTACATAGTGCAGATGATTAATTATTGTGTAAATTACAAGAAATACAGAAAATTTAGATTTACATTTAATATATATTTTATTTTCCAATCATCTAGTGAGGATTATTACATGTCAATACTTAATTTTTAGCCTTTTTTCTTTAATATTTGTTATTCGTTTACCCATAGAAGACATCATTTTTTCAATAATTCGTTTCTCAAAATTCTGCAAGGTATTAGGTATTTAAAAGTCGATTTTCCAAACTTTATATACGATCAATCGCGTCAACATTAAGTCAATTTTTAACAATGTAAAAAAAGCTCTTGCATGTGCACTGTTCTGGCACGGGTCCCGATCTTGGAAGAACATAGTTGTGTCTTTGCCCAAGCGAATAAATATTGCCAAAAAGTTGTCCGTAAAGAAGCATGCAAACTTTGGTTCATCAATTTGTGATAACTAATTATACATCTCTTTCTTTGTCACGATGATTTTGTGGTAAAACCAAAGATAGAACCCTGAACAGAAAGTAATGTGGAGGAGTCTGTGCTCATATTTCTCAGATGTATTTTTAAATCTAAATTATTGCCCTTTTTATAGGAAAATAGTTTCTTTATTCACTTTATTTTATAAATAGAAAACATGTTTCAACGATAGTTTATGCAATAAGAGGAAAAAGAAGCCGAAGACAATCTTGGACAATAATATTGTAACCCCCCGCCGACTCCCAAATCAATGTTGTAACAAGCCCCCTTGCCCCCAATGTTGGCGCAAGCTTTCAAATAACTACATTGAATTGGGGGTGGACAAACGTGGTTGTAACACTCAATCGCCTAAGATAGTAGCCTGATTTTTATTGGCTGAAACACGGATACAATTACGGCCTTCTAAGCCAATAGAATTACACCATATCCAATACCGCAAAGATATAATTAATGTAAGTATAAATTTACGAGTTTTTATCACAAATCCTTGCATTCGATGGACTATTGCAGGAGTTTATATTTGCTAACATCTGGCGATAAGCCAATAAAAAATCTTTCTTTTAACCAAACAAACAAAACCCAAAATGCGTAGTATTTGATCAGTAATCATAGAGCCAGCGGTTGTTCTGTTAGAGCAACAACACTGGCGCAGAAATTTTAATGGGGTTGGCAAATCCAGAAACTTACGCGAAGCTTACGTTCTACAGAAAACAACAACGCCAAAATGGTTACAATATACACTTGTTGACTGGCACCGAGGGAGAGCCTGAGGGCGACATTGAAGCCTGAGGGACCGTAAAACTCGATGTTTCTCGAGGCAAAAGTCAACAAGCGTTTTGTTATATACCAAAGACTTCTAAAATACGAAATACCAAACCGACTCAAAGCTTGCAAAAGGCAAAAATACTTACCAAAACACTTTGACTTTGTCTTCGTAATTTCTAAATTTATAAAAACTAAACAAATACACCAGACACAACAAGTACAAAGAACAGTTTTAAATTTCTCCAGGTTTTCCCCAGACTTTCTTTGAAGATATGTATAGATATTCTCTCTTTTAGGAAATTGGCAATTTCGTACCAAACAAGTTCGAAACATGCACGTTTTTCAAAATGCTCCGAAAAGTCCAAAGTTCTTTATCTGATGCAATAATCATTGTGTATTCACGTGAACAACGCATGGTAAAAGCTGACGTCAGAGGGAAACATTACACTGTTTCCTTCTTCGTTGTTGACGTCAGAGGGAAACAGTGCAATGTTTCCTTCGGCAGAAAGAAACACTGAGTTTGTTGAACAACACGTGACCATGATTTGACCAATAAGATTTCATTTTTGGCAAACGAAAGTCTTTGGTATATAACAACAGAAATTATAAAAAATGGGAAGATCGTCAGTGTTTGTTTAAAACAAACAAACTTCAAAGAAAACATATTTTAAAATTACACTTGCCTTTGACAAGATTTCGTAATGAACATTACATGCTAAAATAAATTTTTCTTTCAACTTTTTGGTATTTTTATATATCAAAGAAATGGCAATATATCGTTTCAATATTCTACAGAAAACCCATGTTAAATTATGCAAGAAACTTTTACTTTTCTTTTGCATGGTTACCGCGCGAGACTAAGGAAAATGGCCGAAGTGACTACGTTGAATGTTTGTTGTTAGAAGTTAAAAAATATATTAGACTATCCTCAAAGAATACGCTATGGTGGAAAATTTTTTAACTTTTGTTGGTAAATTTATACTAAAACAATTATACAACTCACTCTCATTTTCTATGAGCGATAGCTTGTTGACTATTTGCTCATAGAAAATCCGGGTTCGTTGTCTAATTGTTAAATATACCTGTACTTCTAACGACTAATTAAAATGAAGTAATTTTGTTACGCTGTAATAAGAATTCTAATAGCCTGATTTATTTTAAAGGAAAAAAACAAACCTGAGTTGCGCTACAAAGCGGTGCCCTGTGGCGTTCAAAACATCGCGCTAAAAATGTCCGATCAAAAATGTCACTTGCTATTGATTCCTAACGAACGAAAATACACACAGAATATAAAGCGGTTTGAAAGTTAGCTGCACCCGCAAGCAAACTTTCAGGGCACCGCAATTATATGGGGCACCGATTGGCAAACGACCTTGATCGTTTGGAAGGACCGAGTTTGTAAATTTCACACGCTCGCCAATCAAATAATATGTTTATAAACCAGAAAACAAAATGCTTAATAAAAACCTCTTTATTGTTGAAAATGTTTCTTGTTCTGTAACTGCTTCCAACTTGATGTCACTTGACAAATTTTTACTAGACCCTTAGAATAAAATAATAAAACAATTTGATTAGTACTCAAAATTAAAGTAAACTAACAGCAAACTAATATAAAATGGTCATGTTCTAAGGATTCTTCATGAAAGGAAATTTAGAGTGGTTTGGTGGCCAAAATTAATAAGCTACCCAAAGGAAAAAGTGTCAGGAAGATATGATGTTAAGAATTTAATTTCTATTTTATGAAATTTTATACCGACTCCGCGTTTTACCGATCCCCCCCCCCCCCCCCCCCCCGCACAGTACGCCCCTGCCGGTCAGTACACACATTTTTTTCAGTTTCGAACCTTTTCCTTATCTTCCAAAAATTTGGTTTCGTATTCTATATCTCGGTAACCGTGGTGAAAACATGGTTAAGCCTTGCATTAAGAAAATTCGCCGTTGCCTTAAAGAACCTGTTAATTTTATTGTTATTTACAATACTAAGAAAGTTTCTTATTTCCTCTCAAATAAAGACAAAATTCCTAACCTTTCTCGCAGTAACGTTGTTTATCAGATTTCCTGTCCAGACTGCAGATAAACACATTGGTAAGACAGATCGCTGTCTTAACAAACGACTTATTGAACATGGCACACACATAAACACTAGCTAGCTCTGTTGCTCAACACTTAACCAATTGCGAATCTGCACAACATTTGGTTAACTTAAACAATTTATCTGATTGATTAAATGATACTCCTTCTTCTCCTCTTCGTATTTCTTTCACTATCACCAATCTCATCCTTGGTAATTTTAAAATTCTTCAGTCGTGTAGATCTTATAGCCCTAACTTGCTTCTTTTTCACGAAGCACTTCACATTAAGTATAATAAACCAGAACTGAACTTTATTGGCCTTGAAGCCAGTAAAGAGTTATGTATACTTATCAGATTTGTACTATATAGCCTATCACCTCTTTTGTATATTTTCAAAATTTTAAACTTTGAATTTAAATTTTATAATCCCACTTTCCCCCTTGTAATCTAATACTAAGCGTACTATCAGTTTTATTCTCTTGTAAATATAAAGAACGTATATATTTAATTTTAGTCACTTGGTCTGATGATGACTTTGAAATAAAGTCAAAATATAACAGTTTCATCTTCGTCTTGTCTTAATCCATATCTTGGGTTTTCAAGATGTTCGTCTTCGGATTGTGTTTTAGATTATATTTCTTTAATTAAATCGTCGGCTGGCCTTGGTTTTTGATACATATATATATATATATATATATATATATATATATATATATATATATATATATATATATATATATATATATATATAACTACAGACGGTACCGTTTCGGCCTTTCGGGCCTCATCAGTGTAGTGCTGATGAGCAGGATGAAGGTAACTGCTATTTACAGTCACCTTTGCAGGTGCCTCACAAATTGTGGGACGTATATATATATATATATATATATATATATATATATATATATATATATATATATATATATATATATATATATAATATATTTGCTCGCGAATAGGAATTTTATGACTTCCGTCGTGTTAATGTTGAAAGATAGGCAGATAACATAATCAAAGTGTATTGAGAACACATGACTTTAAAGATAAGAAATACCTGAAATACCTCAGTGAAGCTGGAATATCGAGATAACGATTACGGAATGGTGTTATAACACACCCTATCACTAATTTACTGCCATTCGCATACAGTCCACTGCCAAGTAAAGACATTCTGAAATTTATTTGGAGATTCACTTAGTGATTTGTGTAAGTTGTTTTCCTCTTTTTTCTTCCTATTGAAGGTAAGAGCTTGTTTTTGTTATTACTTGTAGTTACGAACTATTTCTGTTCAATCGCGTTCGTTCGCTTCTCGTTTTTTGTTGTGCGGCAATCACAATTTTACAAATGGCCAATTCACCACCGAAGGTACTGATTATCGGCCATTCGTTTGTCAGGCGACTTCAGACTGACCTGAAGGCTCATTTCGATGAACGCGCCAGAATAGATTTTGGCCTTCACGGCACGGCAGTCGTGCATGCATATGCACGGGATAGGCGGTCGGACAGTTCCCAAGTTACAGCACAATGACCTGACCGTAGTTTCCCGCCTATCACCCGAGATTATTATTCTCGAGATAGGAACCAACGACTTATCGGATTCTACCCCTGAGGTCGTTGGTTCGGAGATCGAAGACCTTGTCCGGCTCTTATTAGACCAATTTTCTGTTCGTGTCGTTGTTTTGTGTCGCGTTACCCCGCGCACCAGTAATAAGGCCCTTAAGTCCGACTTCAACAAACGAGCCGCGATTCTTAATCAGTACACACGGGTTGTGCTAGATCCATTTAGCCACGTTTTCTGCTGGACTCACAGAGGTTTTTCCAACCCAACGGTGACTCCGTTTTTACCGGACGGCGTGCAGTTCAATCGCGTTGGGCAGTTTATGTTGTATCGCAGTTACCGCGGGGCTATTTTAGCAGCATTGCGTCTGTTGTAGCATGGATATTGCCTAATTTTCGTAACTATTTCGTCGATATGCCGAAATCTGTTTTCACCTTACCGCAGTTATCGTGGGACTATTCCGATAGCGTTACATATATTGTAGCACATTTTGTATTAAATACTGTATGTGAGTTATTGTTCCGACTGGGGGTTGTCGGGTTTATTCCTTACCTTGATTGTTCAAGGTATTGTATTCATCTCATTGTTTCATCAGAGTTGTTTCTACTTGTAATTCAGGTCCTCACGTTATATGTGAGGTATTGTCCCGACGTTTGTGAATCGTCGGGTGGGGTCCTCACCTTTATTGGCTGAGGTATTGTTCAAGCCTTATGGCTTAGCAAATTTTTCTCCATGTATATGTGGAGTTTGTTCCTCATGTTACATGAGGTTTTGTCCCAACTCTGTTGGGTTGTCCTCGCCTATATTGGCTGAGGTATTGTTTTAGCCTTAATATGGTTAAGCAATTTTTCTCCATTTAATTGGAGTACGTCCTCACTTTTATAAGCTGAGGTTTGTCCCAACGTTTGTTGGGTGTTGTTTAAATATTTTTGGCTATCCAGGGCTTGTGATGCGGCGACACGAACCTGTCAGCCATGCTTGACCCTGCGAAAAATCTGAATACTATTTTAACGTTTTTCTTGCTCCAACGATGATTTTTCGCTCGCTTTCTCATTGTATTGTTAATTCTACGCTTGAAGCTACTCCTTCTCAACGATCCCAACAGCGTAAACGAGCTCCGACAAGCGCCGCTGAAGGTCCATCGCCACGCCGTAGTCGTCGTATTTCGACCGTGCACTCTACACTTTCCACACTTCCTTCTGCCAGAGAGACCAGTTCCATGGCTAACGTACAACCTTCTGTCACCGTGAATTCACTTCCCACTGAGTTAATCCAGACGCTGGTTTCTACCGTGACTGCTGAGGTTACAAAGCAGCTTGCTTCGATTTTGCCAGCCCAAAGTGAAAGTCGAACACATTCCACTGCTTCGCCATTGCCTGTTGTCTCGCCCGAGATTGGCACGCTTCCGACGGCCGCGTCACAACTATCTGGTGGATCAGCCACGAATTTGGTAAATGGGGCAATAGCCGCGGCTCACGCAAGCATTTCAGGTGAGCCGCAGTTATTGCCCACAACTATTTCTGCTGCGAGTTCTGCCGAACCTGCACAGCTTTTTCATTCGGCAAGTTTACCGATTGATTCTCGCGTTTCGGCAAAGCTTAAAGGCAAAATCTGGAACGAGGAGTTTGTCGACTTCGGTAGCTTGTTGAGCAATCCCGGCCACGAGAAATATCAAATTTCTCTTCAGCTTTCCGAAGCCGGTTTCCCGGCCTCTTTCTGTCTTGAACCAGCCTCGAGACCGAAAAAGATCCAAAACATTGAGGTGTGGCTACAAGCCTTTCATATTTTTGTTGGTGTTTACACTCAAAAATACCCAAACGAGGCCCCCGCCCTCATGAAATACGGGCAAACTATTCAGGACTTGGCGGCTCGCGGTCAGAATTGGCGGTTCTATGACGAAAATTTTCGTTTTTTGAGGCAAACTCAGGTGGGCCTTGTACCGTGGGGTTCTATTCACGGGGAACTGTGGCTGCGGTCACAATATCCCAATTTTCACAAGAGACCACCTACGAACCACAATAGCAGTAATACTAAACCGGGGACTTCCACAGTCCCCCCGGGTTACTGCTTTAAGTTTCATCGAGGCCAATTTTGTTCCGGCTGTGACTTTAAGCACACTTGCTTTAAATGCAGGGGTGCTCATCGCTATAGTCAGTGTAATTTTAATTTTCGTGGCTCTACAGGAAAATCGCTCGCCAATACTGACCGCCCCGCCAAGCCCTCTTTTACCAACGCCAGTAAAAATTCAACCTCTGGCTGAACTTCTTTCGGGATACCAGTCAGATATTATCCAATTTTTAATTTCCGGTTTTTCATACGGTTTTCCCTTGCACTATCAAGGTGATCTCCGCTTTCTCGAGGCTAAGAATTTATCTTCGGCTTTACAATATCCGCAGGTTGTTGACATGAAACTAGGCAACGAATTGGCGGCAAACAGGTTAGCTGGTCCATTTACGTCACCACCATTTCCGCTCCTTTGTGTTTCGCCTCTTGGTCTTGTACCCAAGAAAACACCCGGTGATTTCCGACTCATCCATCATTTGTCGTTTCCTAAGGGTCTCTCAGTAAATGATGGAATATCTTCTGAAAATACGAACGTTCGATATGCCACAGTGGTAAAATACATAGTTTATAATTTCTGTTTTCAAAGTTTTAATAAAGCGGCTAGGGGATTTTACCCGTAGCCAGATTATCCCAAAACGTGTCAAAGTCATTATATTAATTCACCCAGTAAACGGAGCTCAGGAAATGCAACACGCAATGTATCGTCAGATTTATTTGTGTAACTAATTATCGTACACGACGGAAGGCATAAATATAATATAT